>PVLC010003203.1:0-100923 GCA_004027655.1 Graphiurus murinus | reverse complement strand
TAGGAGTAGTCTCAAAAGATGGTTTTAAATTAGGGTAAAGGAGCAATTATTTGAAAAAGGGTTTAAGAACATGAAGACTGTTTCTCTTCTGTATATTATGGTAAACAGAGAGGAATGAGCAGCCTCTCCTCAGGAAAGGGCAAGTGGGAACCAGGCATGGTGGCGTACGCTTGTAATCCCAGCATTTGGGAGGCTGAGATCGGAGGATCTGGGTTCGCGACCAGCCTTAGTTACCTAGTGAGGCACTCCACAACTTAGTGAGACCTGATTTCAAAATAAAGAATAAAAAATAGGGCTGGGGGTATAGCTCAGAGGTAGAACACCCCTGAGTTCAATCCCTAGTATCGTAAAAATAAAAATAAAAATAAAAAAAGGGGCAAGTGGGGAGGTCAAAGGGAAGATTTTGGGGAGAAGAGTGTTGGGATGAGAATAAGTGAAAAGATGGAAAAGGGGGTCTCTTTTGAGTAGTGGTGAAGAATGGCAGAGATGAGAGGCATGATAAAATTAATTAGTTTTGAACTTGCAATCTGGCACAGGCAGCAACACTGGTAAGTAACAGCAGCTTGTGGCCTAATGGGCAAAATATTCAACTCCATTTTGTCTCTTCTGCATTGAATATTTTGCCTATTTTATTGTGTATAGCATTTCAGCCAGATAAATGAGAGAGAGGAGAATATTAAAATCTAATAAGTAGATGACTAGATGTTGTGATCAAACCTTTAAGAATTGTTTCTATGAAATAAGTGCTGTAAAAAGTTGATATTATATAATGGCCTGGTCCAAGAAAAAATGGTATCATAAATTGGAATATCACTTTTTATATGTTTTTCCTTTTTATTTCTTTCTTTTTTTACTTTATTTCTTCTCTTCTCTCCTATTTAAGACTCATTTATTGAGGTTTAACTATCATTGCACTATACTTGGTCATTGGTGGGGTGGAGTGTTGGAGATGATACACATTGAATATAACTTGATTCCTATACCTAAGGTTATTATAGATAAGGAAAAAGACTTGATGATATACATAATTATAACTATAATGCCAGTGAAAAACATGGACTAAAAGGAAAGCAAACGGTATCTTAGGAAGGATAGAGGAAAGAGACATTAACTAATATGAAATGCTCTATGAATTTATGTGTCTTACTGAGAATTTGGTACTGGTATTGCAATAACACTCCCTAAATTTCAAAATCTAGGTGACTTTATATATGCAGGGTTTATTGGTTTTCTTCCATCACCAGAGATAACTGATATACATGCAATATAGTATATTTCAGTACTATCACTACTGAATGGTTCACATCAATGTCATGCTTCAGTGACATTTAGGTAAGTCCTATTGATTATTAAAGAAACTATACATGATACAGAAGTTATCTAAGTAGTTTTTGTATAATTTGTGGTTAATCATTGATATCATTGTACTTAAAGACTAGAGACATTTACTATTGGAGAAATTTTCAAGTATGTATCAATTCTTTTACAAAGAAGATTTTGCATCCATCTTAATCTATCTCAAGACTAGAACTAATGATTGTGTCTATACAGTAGCAATCATTCCAATAAAAAATTAAAATCATTTATATGTTTATTTGTGCATTTATTCATTCAGTTGTCAAATGTTTGTTTAGTACCTTCCATGTGCTAGGAACTACACCTTGCTTTTAGGAAAACCATAGTGAGCAAAAACAGACATGATTTGTCCCCACAGAGGCTTGAGGAAAATAGAGTGTGACCAGGTATTTTCACAAATAAAAATAAAATTGCACCTGTGAAAAATATCACAAGGGAGAAGTCAAGAGTTCTAAAATTTTCAGTTGATTTGTTCTAATCAGAGAGGTTGGCAAGAGCTTACCAAAGGAGCAAAATGAAACGGAGATCTAAACGATACTAGATTTTAAATGGGTAAAGCGGCAATGGGAGCGTACTGAAAATCTTTTCTGGATGACAGAGTACTGGTGATTATCAGATGCGAGGATGACTGTGGTGCTGAAGCAGAGTTCAGAGAGGGCGGTGTCATGAGGTGAGATCAGGGAGCAAGGGAGCAGCCAGAGGGCTTGGGGCCTTGCAGTGCTTCTCTGCTGTGAAGGCAAAATATGCCCAGGTAAATTCATAAAACATACGATTCATATGTTTTATCTTAATAGAGGTACATCTCAAGGCAAATATCATCCCCAAAATAAAATGGAAAAAACATTATTGTGATAGAAAATTTTAACAGAGTGTAAAAGTGATAATATCTTTATTTTTTCTTTCAATTTAAGGCAAGATAGTACACCTCTTCTTCACTCATAAAATAAATAAATAAAAGGAAAAATAAGATCTCTAGCTCCTATCTTGTTTATCCTAATCAGGATTAGCTTTATCCTAATCAACAATCTTATATTCAACCTTAATGATATTTCATTAGCTTCTCAGAACCACCTTTCCTGTCTAGGTCTAATTATATCTAATGTAATGTATCTCAACTCACTATATTAAATCATTTTAAAAAAACATTTTAAAATCACTCCAGAGCTTTGACTTAGGCCCTAGAGAAGATTGAGTTCTCTTATTTCTTTTTAGAATCCATGACCTTCCAATTTTCTCCTCAACATGTCTTCTTTATTCTCCTCACAACTGATCCAAGGAGATGAAAAGAACAGTTTCTTTTGTGACTGTCATAAATATCTATATAAATAAAATGCAAATATAAACATCTGTTCTAATCAATCCTTAAAATAAGTCAGTTATTCAGTATGCCTCACATCATGACCCACTCGCTCTTGCTTATGCTCACGTTAGTTCTCACAGATAACCCTGAATCAATCAATAGTCTTATTTAATAGTATAATCTAATATCTTGCTACCAAAGAAATAAAGATTCTAAACCTTATGAATGCTAAGCTTCAAAGAATACAATTCACAAATGATACAGAAATACTATTTCTGGGCGTCTATATAGTAGTGACACAATTCTGTCTGTTATGGAAATATGCAAACAATAAGTTTATGGCAAAATTAAACAAAAATGTACAAACAAAAATTCAAAGATGTCAAATAGTAAGGGATTGTTGGCGATCATGACCTTTTGTTGGCATGTTTCCATAAACTACTGGCATTAAATGTACTTCCCAGAGAACCCTCAGATTTCTTCAAGGTGCTTAGTGGATACGACTTTTAATGGGAATATAGAAAAAAAGATAACTGCTCTTATAATCCCTGTAAAGTTCTTCTGGTTTTTTTTTTTTTACCGAAAATAATTTTTTTTTTACCGAAAATGATTTTTTTTTTACCGACTAATAAAATATGCTTATTCCCTTTTATGATAATGAATAATCAGGTGTACATTCGATTAAATCTGTCATGCTTAGTATACCAGAAAGGTAGATCTGAATGCAAGAGAAGAAAACAAATTATGTAACTGGAACAAATGGAATGTACGATGATACACAAAATAAAAGAGAAAATCGGAAATCTAGGCCTTTCCAGGCAAAGAGAAAGAGAGTATCTTCTCGTCTTCTAAGTAAATACTAAAGGACTTATGTTTACCAAGTCGAATAATGGGTAGAAATGACAGCTTCTAGAGGACAAGAAGACTACTAATGGAGAGGGTTGAATTCAGTGTGGCCCCTATACTTAGCTCAGTGAGAAGTAACAGAACTGCAGCTGGAGGTTGAGGAAAAGACAGCTTATGTGAGGAGACTAAAAATGGTGGCATTTATAGGTAGTTCCTTGATAAAACTTTAAGTTAAAGGGTACAGGGGTTCTATTTAAGGAAAATGGGGAACATGTTTTTAAGGGATTGCATTTTAATCTGGAGAGAGTGGAAAAAAGCTAATGTTCTTAGTAGAAAAATACTTGCAAGGGTATTGTATTTGAAAATGTTCTTAGTAGCTGGAGATTTGGAGATGGCAAATCAGCAAATAAATGAAGGTATCTTTAAGGGAAAAAGACTGCTAACATTATTTTTCCAGAAATGCAACATCATTTACTTGAAAGAACAGAAATGATTAATATAGTATTTTTGTTCAGGGAAGCTATTTCGCAAGATAAAAGGCTAGTAATCTAATAACTAGCATATCAGTATTATTTTATTTGCTTTTTCCTGTTTGCGAAATAACTTCAGTGCTATCTTGTTATTGCTGTTATACTTGGCTAGTTATACATCTACGATAAGAGAACATAATTAATGTGAAAAATTATACTGAAATGGTTGTGTTTATTTTGTGTCACTTTAGCAATGCCCCTTCAGGAGTGCTATTCTTATTTTCCACTTGCATTCAATAATAGGCTTGCAGCCAGTGGCATTGTATTTACACAGTTTTTGTCAAAACAATTTTATCTCTAATAGATTTTGATCTACATTGGCTGGAAACTTCTGTTTCTGTTTAAAACTTTAATGTAATTTCTTGCATCTCTATTTCAGGCAATAGAAAAACTTTTGAACTTATATATAGTTGGCTGTTGTATATACTTTTTTTCTTTCACAAAGTTGATTTTTTTTAATAGGGGAGAATTGTCCTTAAAATTGGGCATCTAATTTTTAAATGGGCTTGGAGGAGATCAACAAATTTGAACATAGTTTATTCCATTCATTCACCACAGAAGGAACATTTAAAAAATACTCCACATGCTGTGTGACCTTCACATGATTAGAATTGGCTATAAATATAAATTCCTTATGAACATTAAATGAACCCTCAAGAAACCTTATTTGAAAATACACAGAGATATATTTTCATTCTGATGCACAAGGATTTACATGTGTGGTTCCCCATTAGCATTACCCAGGTAAATTCCATTGAAAAATGCATATGCCTTTGTGTGTATAAATTTATACAGGAAGCACAGTTGTAGTATATCAATGTAATACTGTGCCATGGGAATTCCAGATGATGAGGAAATTGGCTACACAATTACAAACTAAGTTCCAGATAGTATTAGAATTTTTTCATTAAAATAAAAAAATTCATTACAGTATAAGAGGATAAATCGAGGCTTACTAGGACAACTCGAACAAATCTGTATATTTCAATGCAACTCTTAGGAAACAAATGTAATAAGGAAGATTAATTCTCTGAATCGCTTAGAAAGGACTCTCTTGCCATTCATTGTGTTGTCCCAATAGATGTTTGAAATCTTCTAGCCCTGAGGTAAAAAGTAGAAGTCAATGGTAAAATCCATCTACTAGAATGGATATCATGCTGAGAAAGGTGTTTCCTATTTACCTGCCTCTATCCCTCCCTCATTCCCTCCCTCCCTCTCCTCCTCTTTCTCCTCCTCCTCCTCCTTCTTCTTCTTTTCTTTTCTTCTCTCTCTCTCTCTTGCTTTCCCTTTTCCCTTTCTTCCTATATTCCTTTTCTCCTTTCCCCCTTCTTTCTCTCCCTCCTGATTCAAGAAAATTTTCCATTTTTGTTGTTTTTACATTTGAACTATTGTTCTTTTTTCCTCTAGTAACTATGAGTCATCATAGGAAACATAAAGATGAAAGACATGCCAATCATGTAAATGGACAATTGAACTATAATAAGCTTGATTTTTAGTTGTGAGTCTCTGCTCAGAGCAAATCCACCTGAAATAGGAATTAAAAATGCATAGTTCTTCACCTTCAGTTAGGATTTAATCCATATCTTAAATATACTCATAATGCTGACTTCAGTTATTTTCCTCCTTCCCCTTTTTTCATAGAGTTAGTCACCTGACACACTGAAATATTAATGAATTCTACGATGCTCATGTGTGTACACATATATACAGAGCATATAATTTTGATGTATGAAGGCTACTTAGTTGCATAGCCTTGAGGATGAGGTGTTTGCTGGGTTAGACCATTTCCAATAGATCATTTGATGCTAAATGGTCTGATATAGTTTGGTGATCTTTTATTTGCCATAGAATGATACAGAGGTGTTATAAGTTCAACAACCACACATGTCTAAGTCCAGATAGAGTTGGGTTGCTCTGGTGTCAGAGATGGGAAGTTACAGCCAGTTGATGACTAGTTATCAAATAATGTCCAGAGAAGTAGTACTTTATGTAAAGGTAATTTCTCCCTTCCATCAAGTGTTTCCAGACCAGCATCAGAAAGAAAAGCTGTCAGTAATTTTTAACCTGACTAGGTTACATCTAGTGAAGCTGGAGTAAAGAAACTCTAACATAATGCTGGCTTCTTTTTTTTTTTTTTTTTCCGTTACTGGGGATTGAATTCAGGGGCATTCTACCTCCAAGCTACACTCCCAGCCCTATTTTTTATTCTTTATTTTGAAACCGAGTCTCACTAAGTTGCGGAGTGCCTCACTAGGTAGCTGAGGCTGGCCTTGAACCCGGATCCTCCGGTCTCAGCCTCTCCAATGCTGGGATTACAAGAGTGTGCCACCACGGCCGGCTCAATGCTGGCTTCTTGAGCTATCACTTGATCCCTCTATAAATATTTCCCAGGGGTGTTTGTTTCCAAGATGTTCCCAAGAGTTCTACTGACCTAGGAAGTCAAAAAAGTTTTCAATACTCCATTTTTTTTCCTATTTTGCTACAAAATGGCACACAGTATATATAACAAGGCTTCAGATTGCTTTAGTTCTCCATTGTATTTTGAGGACCAGAATGTTTTTAATTCATTAGCCTCTCTATTTCTCACTGCCTGTTTCCTTTTTAATATTCTCCCTCATTAACAATTCTCGTATACTGAAACATCTATGTTTCCCAACATATAAATTAAATTTTAGCCCTCTTAATTCTCCCAATTTCTTACCCTCAAATCTTAATAGTTCTCCATTTGACTACCCAATAAAATTCCCTTCTGTCTTTTTAAAGAGAGGCAAAAAACTACCATGATGCTTCTGGCCTTTGACGGACTAACAGGCATATTTATTTTAATCAATAGATCATTCAAACACAAGAGTTAGCGACCAGTCAGCTCCAAGTTATGTATGAATTTCCGTAACAAACCTATATCTTTTATCATTTTTGCCATGAAACCTGTATCTGTGCATAGCTCAGGATGATGCTATTATCCAGCTTAAGAAAAATAACCTCTACTTTTGACTGTGACTGAATCTTATAGTTAGACTTGACTTAAATTTTGGCTCTGTGAATAAGAAAATTGGGTTATTAAATAAATAACCTACTTGTACAAGTTATTTATTTTTATACATAGTATTAGGGGAAACTACCTCATTCTAAAAGAAGCACACTTAAAAAGAGTAAGGTAGCACTGAGGAAATTTTCTACCTTGAATATTTTATTTAAATGCCATTAAGCTATCAGTAATGTTTGCTGCATTTCCTTTCCCATCATTGCTGATTGCCAATATATTTGTGGGTAAACAGACAATCTCTCTCTTTTATAACTGGCCTCCTCCTACTTTGTATGTTTCTGGATGCCATGGTCTAATATGAATAACAGGGGAACTCACTCCTGTGTTGATGAGCTTCCTTGCCTCAAACAGCACTGTCTCTGTTGAATTCAAGTAAGTCTGGCAAGGGAAGCAGGTAGAAGGCAAGAAAGTCAGACACTGTTTACACATAATTCTTGGAAACCTGGCAGGAAGATCAGAGCATGGCAGGGGGAAGCCTTTGAAAAATATCACACAAGGCTGAATAGCACTTTTTAATGGAAAATTCTTGTTTTGACTCTAATTTTATGCTTAGATGCTTTTAATTTGATCCACATTTAATTTGCCATTCCTTGGAGAAGACATTGATTATATGAAAAACTATCTGCTTTATTGCTAATGAAACAGGGTTGGTTTCGGGGGCTACCATGATAGCATTGTATTTTAATGGTGCCCACCTGGAAACAACAAAGTACAAAGCTCTGGAGTCATCTCAACCATCTGTAGGCCTGCTCTTCTGGTATGATGGCCTGACAGCCTTTAAGTCATAGTTTTGAAGAAAAGTACATGAAGACTGAATATGAAAAAGCAGGGAAGAAGTCAGGATTGGACATGTGAGTTATAAATACTGTTAAAGAATTAAATGGTAGTTGTATATCTGAGAACACAGAATAATACAATATATGTTCGGATTTCTCAAAACTCAATCACTTTGACACTGGAATAAAAAATAATGGCACTCAACACTGACATGATCTGTTTCAGAAAGACACCTATAGAGATTCTGAGTTTAGGCTAAGCAAGTACATGTTAACAATTATATTCATTAGAAATCTTAAGCTGCATATTACATCTACCACAAACATCATATCAGAAAATTCAAGCCTAATACATTTTAAAAATTAGGCTGCCATTGTTTCTGAAATTCTAATGTCTGAACTAGCAACAGTAAAGATGTCCAAGTTTCAATGAAATTTATTTCATAAATTAGCTTATCATTGTACTGATTTAGCATGCCTAGCAGGTGAGAGACAAAAACATGTGTTATCTTCCCTAGGGAACCTTCAATGAATGTCATTCTGGCTTCATATGTCTTTCTTTTCTCCCCTTCTTGAACTGATATAAAATTCTAATGTGTGCCCTCTAGTTCCATCTTCATTGAAATCTAGCAAAACTGCTGAAGGTAAGATAGTGGCAATGGTGCATGAAAAAAGGGAAAAAAAGAATGCAGTGATTCATAGCATACTCGAAGAAAGTTGCAATTGTTAACAGCGCTACTTTTGTATGTAGACAGGTTAAAATATGTCACATATCAGTGTTAAAAATGAAGTTATTCATCTTGGCTCATTTCTTAAAGTTCATAGGAAAGGCACTTAAAACTCTATTGGTGTCTTGAAAACATTTTGATGTGTTTCTGAGGACAAACTATGTCACTATCTCTCAAATCAACAATCAAGAAAGTAAATGTATGTGCTAGGACTATCGGTAATCTTGACAAGTGGTTGTTGCTTAAATACCAGAAATGGTAGACATTATGATAAATCCCGCTTCTATTATTATGAAAATGAAATGTGACATTTTTCAAGTATAATAAGTTCCAAGCCAACATCCCTTATCTATGAGTCTTTATTCTTCTATGCAAATTTGAACCTCTGATGTAATTATTATTTTGCAAATGATGTTTATTGGCCTTTACACCTGCAGATACCAATGCTTTCCTAATAAAATGATTCTTAGGCACTCTTCCCATTTGGTAGATGAGAAAACTGAGATATATGACCATACATGTTTCCTTTTACTGGTAAGAAAAATAGGATCTTAGAATCCTTCTTACTTTTACTTTTTGTAGTCCTCTTGTTGCAAATGAAAATGTCCAGCCCTTTTCCCTTATCTTTTAATAGAAAGATGGAGCATTCTGTTTTTGAATGAAGCTGTCTGGCAAAAGCTTTGGCCAAGATTTTCTTCTGATAATAAGATAGGTTAGTGGGGCACAGTGGCACACACTTGGAATCCCAATACTTGGGTGGCTGAGATAGGAAGATTGCAAATTCAAGGATAGCATTGGCAACTTAGTGAAACCCTGGTTTAAAATTTAAAATATATGTATATAAAAGGGCTAGGGGTATAGCTTAATGGTAGAACATGGGTTCAAGCCCCAATACCACTTAAAAAAAAAAGACAGTACAAAGTTGCACCAATGATTTACAACAGTCTTTGAAAAACATTTTTTTTCAACATTGAAATTAGCTACAGAAACCTAGTGAGTAGATGTTGGACCACATAGTATAAGTAGTACTTGAAGCTCAGAGCTTTGTATTTATGGAACCTTGGGCCACCATGGTTGTAGTTTGCCCAGCTTTATGGAATATGCCTTGATAAAGAGCAAAAAGGTTTTAAACCCTTTCTGAAATTAGTTGAAGAATTTAAGATATTGTATTTATCAGCATGATTACACTTGTCTTCCTCCTTTACAAGAGAAAGTATACCCCCCACCCCCAAAGGTTTCCATTCAGCTAAAAAAGATAACTTGTGATGCATGGAGTTGCATCAAAATAGGAATTTATCTAGAGTCTTTGGATCAGTATTTCTCCCTTTGTTACCTTTCCATTTAAAATAATACAAATGTCCACTATCAGCTTTTGAGGCCTCAGTAGATATTAGCATGAGAATTGCATGTATTCTCATTCCTGTGACTTCAGCAAGCTAGAACCATGCCTCAAGTTCCCAAACTTGGCTATAGGAAAATTTATAAGGAATTATTTTAAAAAGACATCTTAGAAAAATAAGCTGGTTTGGGTTTAAATATTGCAATAAAATATCTCATTCTTGAGTGAGATTTGATTTCCATTAGTTACCTCTCAGGTTGTGGATTTCTTTTTTTTTTTTTTTTTTTGCGGTACTGGGGATTGAACTCAGGGGCATTCTACCTCCGAGCTATACCCCCAGCCCTATTTTTTATTCTTTATTTTGAAACTGGGTCTCACTAAGTTGTGGAGGGCCTCACTAGGTAGCTGAGGCTGGCCGTGAACCCGGATCCTCCGGTCTCAGCCTCCCAAATGCTGGGATTACAAGCGTGCACCACCACGCCCGGCTTAGGTTGTGGATTTCTTATGAATTACTCCTTACTTATGCAGAAATTATATCTTAGCCCCATTTTGTAAATAATAATGGTAGTAATTTTCAGCACTGTCTTTTTGGTGAGCACATATGAGGGCATTTCTTTTGGCAGAACACCTTAAGCAAGAAGGTCTAGGTTTTGTTTTCCTGTTTAGTACACTTCCCCCTCTCTCATCATCAGGTCTGATGGTTAGTGAAAATGGTTTCCCATTGCCCAGATGTGCTTTGACAGAACTGACAGCAGAAACTGCATCTTAACTTACTTGAATCTGTGCTGTAGAGAAGTATCCAGGCATGTTGAAGACAGTTTTTATGAGGTTCGTTTTGTCAGTATAAATGCTATGAAATCCAACACATTTGGAAGAACATACTTTGTGTTTGTTAGAATGAATGAATCTCTAATGGATTAAAGAGTACAGCCAAATAAACTTAGATTAGTCATAAGCATATGTGGTCTAATATTCAAATGTAGGAAATCCAATTAAGCTCCTGCTCTCCTTAGTTTTTCATTCATGAGGCGGCACCTCTACTGAAAAAGCAAATAACTAAAAGTTTCTTTTACCAAAAAAAAGAGAACATCGAATTTTTAAAATATAAGTTTGAAGTTAGTCTTCCACAGATAGCCAATTTAATTATGCTAAAAATGACATTTTTAATTAAACACCAAGGTAAGCATAAATGGATTTCAAAATAATTAATCAAACATCAAAAAATTGAAACCTTTTTCTGCTTGAGCAGCAGAAATGAAAGAACCAGTCTTCGGGTCTCATAGAGATTCAATCTAATTTAATTCTCTGTCTTCTCTAAATAAACATTCCTAAAACCTTTTTTTCATCTGGGGGAATAAGGATGAGAGGGGTAATCAATATTTCTAGCATTTTAATTAAAACCGTTAGTGGAATAAATCCATTTAATTATCAGTTAATGAAATACAAGGTCATTTACCTGACAGGAACTTTGAGGGTGGATTACTAGCTGGAATAAAGCAGAAGAACCCAATGTCACAGCCATTTAACTTCTGTCAAATTTAAGGTTAAAATCCTTTTAGACTGTTTAACCTATTCTCTCCCATTTTTCTATTATGTATGCCAATTGGCAGGAGAAATACATGCTAAAACTTACTTTATATTTAATTGTGCTGCAAAGTTTTCACTAAATTTCTAGGAATTTCTTTATATTTCTAGGTATACACTAAAAGGTTATAATAGATTTCAGTGTATTCTTATAAGTTTTAAAGAACATTTGTTTTTTCTTATACAAATCTTATAAATCATTTCTTCTTTTTGTAAGTATAAACCAATAATGTGTAAGTTTTAGGATGCCAATATGGAACAAATATGCAGTAGTAAACAAATCACTTTTAATAATTATCATATAATTTTGTATACCTCCATTTTTTGAAGTGATCAGCATTTTACACAAAGCATATAAAAAGTAAGAGCTGGTTGGTCACTAAGCTCGGTTTGAAAACTGGTTTGGTAAATGGTTTTAAGTTGTTTAACAAATAAAGAGAAGGCACAAAGAGCATGTAATAAAGTTCCTTGTCTTTGATAGTGACACTGGATTTCTCTAAGTAGCACACTGTTAATATTATATATATATTATATATATATTATATTATATATATATCACTTTTTAAAATAGAGCCTGCTGGGGCCCTTGCTTTTCTTTCCCCAACATGGATGTTGAATTAATTATCTAGGGTTTCAAATTTTATTTTAATCTTATGGAACTTAGTTTATCTCATAGCTATACATTTCAGAGACAAAAAAGATAACTTGTTTTGGGGTCTTATTCTCACTTTCTAAAATGAAGCTTCCTAAATGTTGAGTCATGTGCAATGCAAATGAGTATATCCACTTTACTCTGTGCTACTTTATCCTTAGTCACCGTAGCTGTACACTGTGCAAGAAGCCAAATGTACTTTATATCTATTGTATAGATATAACAATGACTTATCCTAACTTCTAAATGCTAAATACAATTAATTTACAAAAACTCAGCTTACCTAAATAAGAAAAGTAAATCTATTACCAATTGAAAGGTGTTTTTGTAAGATCAGGGTTCTCAGTGAAGGTAGAATAAGAGTAAAAGCATAATTATTAATGCAGTTTTACCTTCACCTAAACTGTCAATAGATTTCTAATACTTTGAACAAATAACAAAACTTGTTAGGAAGACCAGTTTAGGCTAACAGTTCCAGGAACTCTCTTTCTTCTTTCTTTTATTTTATATTATATATTTTAATGCAATCCTGTGACTACAGAGGACTGCAGAATTTTCTTGTTCTAAGCCATAATGTGAGAAATAAAAAGGAAAAATATCCATGATATATAATTATTTTTCCTTTGATTGGAATAGAAGAACAACTTGTGTTAGCCTTACAGCGATGCAGAGGGCTTGAGATTTATATAGATTATTTGGTACTCTTCATTTTGATCAGTCATAGCATTTTCCAGTAACCCCTCTTTGCCCTTTAATATATATTTTAATGGCTCCTACCTTGGATGTCCAGTAGCCCACACTTATAAACTATACAGTGTCTGTATTGCCCATTCTTCCACATTCCTAGTCATTTTCTAATGATCAAGGTGCCCATGTTTACTATATGTGTCACAGCAGCCAAGGATCATGGGTTTAATGGTTTCTTCAACTCTATTACATTTTTTAGTAGCTCTTTGCTGTCATGGTGGTGGTGGTATGCCTAATTGTGGGCAGATAGTTTATACTATGTGGGATTGTCTTAGCCCATTTGTAGCAAAGTAACTGGGACTGGATACTTTGTAAACAACAGACATTTATTTCTCAGAGTTCTGGAAGCTGAGAAGTCCAAGATTAAGGTACCAGCAGGTTTGGTGTCTGACGAGGGCTCAGTCTCCACTTTGAAGATAGCGCCATTTTCTGTATCCTCTGGAGGTGATCAACACTATGTCCTCACATAGCACAAGGGATGAAAAAACAAGAGAGCACTCCATTCAACCTCAAGTCCTTTCAGAAGGGTGCTGAGTCTCCATGATTTAATAATCCTCCAAAGGCCATGGTTCTTACATTTCATCATCAATTTTGGAAGGGACACCATCATCAAACTATAGCAAGGGTCAAGTATACCTCTATGTATTGTAGAAGATTCACATTCTACAGAGGTTATTAACAACTAATCATCATAATTTTTATTTTGGTCCCTTCACATCTTAAATTCATTTTAATAATTTCATTTTTACTGAGTACTGTTTTTCCTGACACTCTTGGACCATGGATTCTAGACCATCTGTTTTTCTGTGTGTGTGTGTGTGTGTGTGTGTAAGTATATGTATGTGCATATGTATATGTGTATGTATATGTGTATACTCATATTCCCTTAGGAGTCTTAGCATTTTGGATTATTTTAACTATCACCATCAGCAATGATTCCCAGATCTCTATCTTTACTTCAGTCTCTATTCATTTTGCATGCTATGATTTTATCTTGAGTTCCCTGTAGAAGAGCAGCCAGTTTTATATGCTATCAACACCAAATACCCATCATAATAGCTAAGTTTACCTCTTTGTCTTTTTCCACTTTTCCTATCATTACCTTTCCAGTATGTGCCAGGCTCCTCAGCAATACAGGCTGGATGTAATTGTCACTGTTCTTCTCTTCTTTATTTTCCAAATGGGAACCATCAGCTACCAAGTTCTACTGAGTCTTCCTTAACAAGGCCTCTTGGAGTCATGCTTTTCTATTTTCCTAGGCCTTTATCTGTTTAGATCTGTTATAGTTTTTCTGCCTTTCTTATGACTGATTTTCCTTCCTTCTCTTGGAAATTCAGAATAGCAAGGAACTGGATTATTTTGAATCGTTCATTTTCCTTCTGATCTTTATTAATGCACTAAAAAGTTTTAAAGGAAATTCCATGCATATGACCATTACCTGTTGGATCAAATCAAAGGCATTTTGCCTTTTCTTTAAAGATACTGCCAGCTATCATGACAAATTAATTTTTTACATTCCAAATAAGAAGACTTTATTCTCCATTCAAGGTATAGCTCTACAGCTGTCTCTGAGCTTTTTCATCTTTCTCCTCACTTGCTATTTTCTTCCCAGTCCTCTTTCTGCATACACATCTCTAAAACTTTTAAATCTAACATTGATTTACTTCCATACAAGTTTGTATGTCATGACATTTAAAGCATGGAAGTGTTGCTCTGCTAATTGGTACGTGTTAGGACTCAATTTAGATACTCTACCACTGAAAGTTTAGTTACCATGTTTAGCAATTCTTTCCTCTAATGGGTCAATAAATAAGGCTTGTATGTTAATTTCTTTATCTGTAAAATGGGAATAATAATATTTACCTTGAAGAGCATAATGAAATCGATAATTCTCAAGTAACAGGTTTGTATTTGTTTACTTATTTACTCTAGTTTCTGTGTTACCAAAATTAAAGCAAGCAAATTACTGCCTCACTTTTATTTGTGGTCATGAATTGATATGTTCAACAGAAAAACACAATAATTGAATTCCACAATTTCACGTTCATGTAAGTTGAATGAGTAGCAATTTCCATGTTTCTGCCTATTAAAAACCTGTGCAGAATTCATGGTATCACATCAGAAGACTCATGTCTTGGGCCATTTGGGTTCTTCTGCCATGTGCACAAGTCTAATTGGAAACCATTGTACCTTAAACTCTTACTAATTGCTCAAACTTAGAGTCATTATTTCAGATCTTTATTAAAAATGAGACTTTGCCCTATAAAATGCTCATAATTTTTAGCAGCTATATATCTGCTATGTAATTTTTTCTTTCAAAAAATATCATGCTCAATTTAATATTGGTATGTCATTTGCAACTGGCTAGGGCAGCTTTGTGAAGCCATTACAAGCTCTAGTTTCACATGAATTGGACTCTGAAGGCTGCACCACTCACATTCTGGGACTGTTTTTCTGACACAGACCTACAGCATATTTCTCATACCCTAAGGCCTACCCTAGGGGATGTTCTGTTGTGGAATGAAATGAAAATGACAAAAATGAGAACTTTCCTCTCTATGAGAAAGTAAATTGAGAAGAACCCAATCACAAATGCAACAAGCCAATTTGATCAGAACAAAATGCACGATTCTGTGAATTAGTGTGAGGCATACTACACTGACAGTCTTTGATCAAGGTACCCCATACACAATTGGAAATATTATGAGAAGCTACTTTTATACAATGTTAAAGGATATAAAAGAATCATGTTCTAAGGATTTATATAAATTCACAAAATAATGTATATAGGATTTGCAACCTCAATCTTGTTTAACATACAATTTTAGGTTGATAAAATACTTTGAGGAGGAAATCACAAATGAGCAGTTGAATTGAGAAAAATTAATTAAGTGGGAATAAAGTATCAATTGGTAATATATTGAAATAGAAACAATGACTATCAGGAAAAGATTGAAAATGTAGCAGATAAGGAAACAGTTGACTGTAGCAGAAATGACTATATTATCAGAAAGATGATTTTTGTTTGAGTTAAGATACAAAGGCTCTGTATACCTAGTCATTAACAATCTATTACTTTCCTACCTTGGAGACTTCTTGGAGGAGAAGGTTGTATGAAAAGAAATGAGAGATAAGATTTAAAAGGAAATTGGAGTTGAACTGGGTAGTCTTTTTATGCCAATTTAACTTTTCTTGTCTAGATAGGTGAGTTTGACTACATTGCGTCTGATTTATGGTGATCTTGTCATATTAAATATAATCAGAAATTTAAAGAATATCATTGTATGTTAAATCTGTCTCTCTCAAGAAAAATCTGTTTCCTTTCAAGATAAACATCTTTTTTTTTTTTTTTTTAGATATTTTAGTAGAAATCATAAGGAGTTGGTTGACATAAAACATAAAAAAGATCTAACCATCTTTTGGTGAAGTGATAGTGTTAAAAGCAGAGTGCCAACAGAGATAACATTTTTTTTTAAAGAAATATATATGAGGCTAGGTATGCTGGTGCATGCCTATAATCCCAGCATTTGGAATGCTGATATGGGAGGATTGGATGTTAGAGAATGGCCTCAGCTATTTAGTGAGACTCTGTTTCAAAAAAAAAAACAAAAAAAAAGAACTGAGGGTATAACTTGGAGATAGAGCACCCCTGGGTTCAATCCAAGTACAACAAAAAGAAAAAAAGAAATGTGTTTGAAAGCTTCATGCTTCCATGCTTAATTCATGTTTATAGCAGCACGATACTCAATAGCTAAATTATAGAACCAACCTAGGTATCTATCAATAGATGAATGGATAAAGAAAATGTGACACACACACACACACACACACACACACACACACACACACACACAGAGTGGAATTTTACTCAGCCATAAAGAAGAACAAAATTATGTAATTTGCAGGAAAATGAATGGAACTTGAAAATATGCTAAGCAAGATGAGCCAGTCTCAGAAAGTCAAGGATTGAATATTTTCATTCATATGTAGAAACTAGAGAGAAAATGGGAAATAAAGGGACCACAGATAATTGAGGACAGAGAACAGTAGAATAGTGAAAAAGGATTGAGGGGAGGAAGATGGGCACTGATGAAGGAAACATTTCAAATAATGATTTGCCATCTATGAAGATACCACTACCAATCTCACTAACATGTACATGGAGGGGTAGCAGGGTAGGATCAGACGGGAAACACACCAAGACCTGTGTGCATGTGTGCTTGTATCACTTTGAACCTCACTATGATGTATAATTACAATGCACTAATAAAAGCATTTTTAAAATAAAAATATAGAGAGTATAATGTGAACACCTTGCAAAAATACAATTAACATATTTTAAGCAAGAGTAATTTTTCCTCTAAGCAACAAAACTACGTTAAACCTTTCTTAATGTTATGAATGGAGCCTAGATTACATTTCATTAAATAAAATAAATCAAATTTTATTTCAAAAAAGTACATTAGCTTTGAAAATAAGAAAGAAATGTCTTTAATGTGGGGGGTATAATCCTCATGTACAAAAAAATAAATTTTCTGATGTTTATCAAAGAGCCTTAAATAATATAATAACTGAAACTAACTACAAAATTTATGCTTAAAATGCATTTATGAAACAATATTTTAGCAGGGATGACTCTAAAATATATTAAAAGTAAGCATAAATGTTTCTATTTTATGTGACTTTCATTATCTAACTATCAAACTGCCAATTACTAAAGGCAACTCTAATTAATAAATTTTTTTTCTCAGTAAAACTTATATTCCTCTCCCATATTAATCTATAAGGAAGTTACATGGTTAGATACAGAATATTTGCTCACCTTTCTGTGCATTTCTTATGGCAGGATGAATTGGAGACTATAGTTTCATTCTGTCAGTATTCTACATATTTACTTTGAGTAAGTCTCACCTCAGAATGCTGAGTAAAACGGACCCACCCTTAGAAACTACGATTCATTCAGTCCTAAGTGGGCCTGGGAATCTGCATTGTAGTGAGCCTGCCAGTCCATTCTTAAGTTCATGGTCTGAGGACTTCTTTCTGAGAAACATTTCTCTGGAATAAAGGGGAATATATCAATGTAGTGGAAAATGAATTCTCATTAATTGGCAATTGTCTTGAATATTTATTTATTCATTTGTTTTAGTAATTTTATTGGTGCATTGTAATTAAACACATAATGAGATTCAAAGTGCTACATTTATATATGCACATGTCCTTTGGTGTGTTTTCCTCCAGGTCCCACCCGCTCCCCACCTTTCCTCTCCATGCATGCTAGTAATGTTGGAAGTGATACCTTCATATGTGAACAAAACATTATTTGATACATTTCTTTCCTCCAGCCTTCCTTTTCCCCTCCCATTCTCCCCTAAATCCCTTTCCACTATTCTGTTGGGTTTCTTCTCTTTTATCTTAAGTCTGTTTTCTTTTCTATTTTCTCTCCAGCTTCCACATATGAGAGAAAATATATGACCCTTGATTTCTGAGACTGGTTTATCTCACTTAGCATAATTTTCTCAAGTTCCATACATTTTCCTACAAATGACATAGTTATGTTCTTTTTTATGGCTAAGTAAAACTCCATTGCATGTATATACCATATTTTAGTTTCCATTCATCTGTTTGACAGACACCTAGGTTGGTTCCATAATTTGGCTATTGTGCATTGTGCTTCTATAAACGTGGGTATACAAGTATCACTAGTGTACTCTAATTCTTTCCTTGGTATCATTCCAAAAGAATTAATGTCTTAAATATTTATAAATAAATGGCTCAGTGCTTACTGCTATGGGTCTACTCTTGGATCTCTGAATGATTTCTCTAAGGAACGTCCCAGGAACTTAAAACTGGGAGGGATGTTTGCAAGAGTTTGTTGCACATTTATAATCCAGGGTTCTGTGCTTCTCAAAGCTCTGACTCTAAATATATTCCTGTCTGTCCGTCATGCTCATGCCTTTCCTGAGTGAAAGACCATGTGAATTTAATGAGCAGAGTATGGGTAACACTGATATATGACAATTCAATATAAGAAATCTTATCATAATATAATTTAAAGAATAGGGAAGAAATTAGATAAATGCTCCTTGAATTCATTTAAACAGAGTTCAGAGGTGCCCTTGCATCTGTTTCCGAGGCACTGCCCTTAGCAACAATTGGGGATGAACACCCTGCTCCTGCCTGGTCTCTTGGGAGCCCATGCTGTGATTTACCATGGGGAGAAAGGCCAAGAAATTCTCCGTAACAGCTTGGAGGATAGCTTTGAAAATCCACCAACATTCATTTCCAATGTGTCAGCTGAAAAGGAGTGCAGAGAGAAGGGTAAAGATGCTGACTTATGGTGGCCCTGTGGTGGCCAGGGTGAAGTAGCAAATAGTAGGAGCCAGAGACACACCCAACCTGCTTGGAAGTCACTGGAAACCAGTAGTTCCAGTGCTAATAGCAGCCTAAAACAACAGATTAATGTGCAAATCTAAGAGTAAAGGTGAAGAGATGGATGGTTCCATCAATAATGTTACCCTGGTATTACTTGTTTTTGTTGTTTATAAGAAAAGTGACAGCCTATGGGGATATTTCAAGTCAAAGTCTTCTGCCTTACAATGATCATTGAAAGATTATAATGTAATTCATTTTTTTTAAATGTGAAAGTCATTGGCTCTATATTTTCTGAACATTCTTTTTCATTTGAAAAAGTTTTCACTCATATTGTATATATCTTCCTGTTTAATATTTTAAATTTGGTGTGTACTTCAAAAGTGATCTCTGTTTTGTGATTTACAACCTTGGAGAAAAATAACATAGTAGTCATAACTTTGCAGTTTTTGTGATGCATGAAGATCAGATTTTTTAATGTTGGTTAATGCTTTGCTAATTAAAGTGTGCATGTTAATTAAAGCAGAGGCTAATGTTAATTACCTATATTAATGGAATCTCATGTAGCACCTGCCTGAAGCAATGGGTTCAATTTTCAAAATATCTCAATTAAGGCTGAAACTTTTGATTTGCATCTAGTAGGGTTTCAATTAACTACATTGAAAACTTAAATAACACTCTTAGAGGTGCAAAATAGCAGTGATTATATGAAGCACAGTGGAGTTTGGTAATTTCATTTATAAAGACTTCTTTCTTTGTAGAAAACTATATTTCTTTCTTATTTGCTGGTCAAAATTCTGTTCACCAATCAAAACCCAGTGAAAACATCACTTCTTCCATGAAATATTTTCCAATTTCTAATCAACTGTAAGTGCCCCAGTGTGTCACTCTTTCTTCTTTTATATGAGTCTACCTTGTATTATAGTTAGTTGATAACTAAAAACTCCGTATCTTCCTTCATTACAAGGATCAACATATCCAATAATACATTAGCATGTTTTATAAGTTAAGAACACTTTCTGTTTGTAAAACAACTAAATATGTTTTTTGATCAAAGTGGAAATGAGTGAACACTTCGCATGTGACTGTTGCATTGTTGCTACATATATGGTTGTTTTAAGTAAAGCATGAAGTTGCCATTTAAGATCTTGTTGCATTGTCAAATGAAAGATTGATATTTGGCTAATTTCAGTTAAATATAAACTGTAATGGGGAACAGGGTATTTATTCTACATAAGTCAATGTTAATAAGTCAGAGAATATGTTTATGTTGTAGCAATGAAGTTAATAATCTATTTTGATCATATATTTATAATCTAACTATAAAACAAGTTTGTATTTGGCTTGTGACTATAAGCACAAATACTTTAAATAAGCTATTCACTTAAGAGAGATAGAGAAATTTATGCTATTTTGCATAATAACACATGGGGTTATCATGGGATGAGGACCCAAATATTAGAATAATTATTAAAAAATATAAATAGAAGGACTGGGGATATAGCTTAGTGGCTGAGCACTCAGGAGGGCCTGTCCCCAGCACCACAATATACATGTGTATGTATATTTATATATTTATATAGATAGATAGGCTACCTAAGACAGGTACATTGCCATTAGTATGCACATCAGTTCTCCGGAATTTACTGTTGTATTTGCTGAAGTCCCAATAATAACTATTCCGACTGGGTCTTTGGAAGGGATTATGAGCTAATAGTGCTAACCTTTTTGACATCTAGTATAATCTTGGTTTCAGAAAAATAATTTCCATTACTCTGAATAATTAAAGGGAGAAATAATCTTCTCAATAAGTATATACAAATAGATTACAAACTGATTTATGGTCCCTAGAAATCAACATTGGTTGCTCTTGTGCCTTAGCAAACTTTGATAACTGACTGTCCATCTCAGAGGGCCAAGATTTGTTCCCATTCAGCTTTAGAAAATATAAAACAAGCATAATATCTCAATGTGCAAAGTGTAACTGGCAAGGTGATACAAAAGGCACATAACTGTGTACTGTCCTGATACACTGTTGTCATGCTGGTAAATATATTTAAAGGTAAAAGAAAGCTGGGTGTGGTGGTGCAGGCTTGTAATTCCAGTACTTCGGAGGCTGAGAAAGGAGGATCACAGGTTCAAAGCCTCAGTAACTTAGTGAGGCCCTCCGCAACTTAGTGAGATCCTGTTTCCAAATAAAATGTAAAATAGGTCTGGGCATATAGTCTGGAGGTAGAAGGCCCTTAGATTCCATCCCCAGTACCACACACACACACACACACAAAAGATGTTAATTGTTACTCTAATGGCAGATCATGTGATAGCAGAAATGAGATATAAATGTGTTCATTAATGTAGAGCAATGGAGGTTTAGATGTGATAGTGAGAGCTCACATACTTCCTGTTACAACTGGATTGATATTGGTTAGTCACCAAGTAAAATAAAAGTAATACCTAGTTGAAGAAACATGAAGAATGTGCAGATCAGGCTTTCCTAGGATGGGGCAATGGGCCAGGTCTTTACAACTCAAATAGCAAAGTCGCCAAAGCATCCATTCCCCATTGTGTTGCCATTAAGGTGGCAGATGGCAGAGCATTAGAAGAAAGACACTGAGAACAGCTGGAAAACATCTGGTAGGAAGTGACAGCCTAATGGGTATGCTGGGCTGTGCCTAATTGTGAGGCAATTACTGGAAATCCTAGAAAGGAACATCATTGTTTTGGTTGATGGGAGGAAGGATTTGGCCAGAGCAATAAATTCTAGTTCAGGGACTTGAGGGAATTCTGAAAAGAAGTGACTATAGAGCCTGGTGAATAGATTATAGAACATTAATTTGCTTTCCCCCAAAATTCTAAGGAAGAACAAACTTTTTAAAGGAGTTTATGAGGTATATATGGACCTGGAATCTACTTTAGGAAGATACTTAATTTATTGCCAAATTATGAATAATATTTAAAACATGGTATTTTGAGGGCATCTGGAAAGGTTAGAATCCACAGAGAATATGGAAACACTACTCAAACTGGGGCAAAGAAGGTGGATTATTTATGGACTCAATTTGCCATTCTTCTTTCTTAATTTACTATCTGTGGCTTTTCTGGAACCTAGGTGAAATAGTAAAAGGCTTTTTGGCTATCTCTGGCTCTACATTTCCTCCTCCTCCTTCTCTCCTTCTTTCTCCCCTTCTGCCACCTCCTCAATACAGCCATTTGTCTTTGACTAAGTCTCATTGCTTACTCCTCCTTTGTCAGAAGGATCACCCAGCTTATCATAACCTATTTTTTAAGGCTTACCACAGAGTAAATTTTCATTTTAGAAATTTATATAATTTTCTATAGAACAAAGGAACCATGAGGACAAAATTCCCTAAGGGGCTGATAGGTAGAATTTGGGGAGACAAAGTACACTGACCCATATTATATGATTAAAGAAGATTATCTCACAGATTACTGGATAACCCTTTCTCCATGTAGCTTATGTTGAAATATGTAAGCCTAAAGAGGTTTTGTAAGAAAAGAGAAACCCTAACAGATGAAGTTACTGTCATGATCCATGTGACACTGAGGGAATTAAATGAGAATGTTCAAGCCGGGCGTGGTGGCGCACACTTAGAATCCTAGTACTTGGGAGGCTGAGACTGGAGGATCCGGGTTCATGGTCAGCCCCAGCTACTTAATGAGGCTCTCCACAACTTAGTGAGACCCTGTTTCAAAATAAAAAATAAAAAATAGGACTAGTGGTGTAGCTCAAAAGTAGAATGTCCCTGGGTTCAATCCCCAGTACTGCAAAAAAAAAAAAAAAAAAAAAGAAGAAGAAGAAGAAGAAGAAGAAGAAAAAAAGAATGTTCAAAGCACAGCCTTTCAATAAATATTAGGCCCCATCTTCCTTCAACCAGGCCTCACAACCATTGGGTTAAAGGCATTCTTTTCTTTTTTACTATAATCAAGATCTGACTGTCTCAGTTTCCAAACATCTAGAGGCCAGATGTCCTCTTTAGAAAAAATCAGCAGAGGACCAGGTAGAATCTAATGGCACATACACGAAAGCCCTGGGAAGAAGGTTCAGGAAATGGTGGCAAATAGGTAGAAAGGAGATCAGAGGGAAAAGGGACAGCGTTCCCGAAAAGAATAGCAAGAAAGCAAAAGGAGAGAAGTCATGGGTTTAACATGTGCTGCAACCCCAGCCCTAAACTTCTAATGATCATAAGACCACCTAACCTCTACATATCTGTAAATCATATAAGGATAATAAATCATGATAAATCATATAAATCATGCTAGTGATCAGGATTGACAACCAGAATCGACAAGAAAAAGATCATTGAGATGAGGCTTCTTTGCTTTCTACACTCTCGACATATGAAGGGAAAGAGAGGCAGAGTGATTGAGTTGTGAGCTGTAACAGGACAAGGTACTCTGAGGGTGCAAATGAGGAGCATGTACTGGGGTGCACAGCCACCAAAGGTACAGAATCAGTGTCATTTCTGAAGGCAAGAGGAGCAAAGAGAAGCCGGGCGTGGTGGCGCACGCTTGTAATCCCAGCATTTGGGAGGCTGAGACCAGAGGATCCAGGTTCACGGCCAGCCTCAGCTAACTAGTGAGACCCTCCGCAACTTAGTGAGACCCGGTTTCAAAATAATGAATAAAAAATAGGACTGGGGGTATAGCTCGAAGGTAGAATGCCCCTGAGTTCAATCCCCAGTACCAAAAAAAAAAAAAAGAGGAGCAAAGAGGTTCAAATGAGTCCAAGACTCACAGGATACGGTACACTGATCCTTGCAGAAAGTGATCGAAGTGTGTACCTTACATAGTAGACTTGATGTCATTTCCCAACTGTTATCTCTTTTAATTGTCTTTGTGCTGGCAGCCTCAGTCAGGGACTGATGAGCAATTGGAAATTATGGCTTCAGGGCTATTTGCTAGAGAGGATACCTCAGATGGTTAGTAGAAGAAGCACTGAATTTGGAGCCAGAAATCACTGGCTCTTCTCATTAGCTAGATGACTTTGGACACACTTATTTGGTCTCTGGCCTCTGCCTCTGTTCAGTGGGGATACTAATATCTGATCTACTGGTGCATAGCTCAAGGTTTTTATGATTATCAAATAAGATAATATACATGAAATCACAAGCCATTAAAGTATAAGTATAATTTATTATTAAAAGTATCAGTACCCTATTAGCAAGTGATTCCTGATCAAGCAAAAACATTACTCTCAATGATTTAAACATTTATCCAAATACCCAGTGAATAGTGAGCTGTTAGAGGTGATAGATAGTGAACTCAGGATTACCACATTCAATTAATCTGTTAATTTGCATACTGTCTCAAGTAACAGGGCAAAATCAATACTTGTTTCATAGGATAATAGATTACTTGAGGTAGAACTATAAGACATAAATATCTAATTATATAAAATATAAAATTTTATAGATCTCTTTAAATGTTCTGTGAAACGGCAGAGAGGTTCATTCTGGGTGTGGAGTTATGACTAATAGTAAGATGTTTATCACTTTTTTGAGAATATAGTTCTGTCTTAGGGCTGGTTTCTACAGCTGGGAAGTCATAGGTTGAAGACAGGGATGCATTTAATGTCAATACAAAAGGACTTCACTTCTCACTGTCTTTCCTTCTGGCACCTTTTCTATGTCAGACCTCTGCTCAAATTGATGTTCCAGCAGTCTTTGAATACTCATTTGAAGAAGCCAAGAGAATCATTGTTTGGGATATTTCGTGTTCTAGATTTGCCTGTTTCCTCTTGGCATCTCGTATTTTGCCTCTATCCTGTTTCCTGTAAGTTTGGTCCAGGAAAGACATTTTAGCATGTGCCCTTCAGATGGCACACTCTCATGATGGCAGCCTTCCCACCATTTGTGAAGCTAAAGTAGTGATGGCCAGATTCCTTCTTTGTACAGAGGAGTTTCCCCTTGTGATTATCAGGTAATCTTTGAGGGAGTTCTTGGGCATTATATGAATATTCAGTTCCCTGTTAGCGATTTGCCTAGGATTTTAGAATCCAATGATGATTTTTGGTAGAATCAATTACTTATTTGAGAGTTGCAATATGGTGATTTCCTAATTCTATTATTTCTTACACATTTTAAGCTGGCATTTTTTTTTAAATCTAAAAGCTTTCTCTTATCAGCTTCAAGAGAGCTACAGTCCATCCTTTAAAAAGAAAATGGAGTTCTTTTCCTTTTTCTTACCAATTTTGAAGATAAGGAACATCATAGTTGCCTTCGGTGATAGCATTTTATTCTCTTTCTCACTTTTGTATGTAATACCAGCCCCTCTCTTTGCCTCCTTCATTCATTAATTCTTTCAACTAGTACTTTATTGAGTGTCTGTTATGTGTCAGAATCTCTGGATGATATCATAATAAATCTGGCTCATGCTTAAAGTATAATAGCATAGAGGAGTCATGAACACTTATATGGTAGAATATGTTTTATACTAGAAGGACAGGTCATGTGTCCTGAAAACTCAGGAGAAGGAGGAAATTCTTGAGCCTACAGGAATATGTGGAAAATGGAGTTGCAGAAATGGAGGAAAGCTTGAAGAGCAGAAATGGAAAAGCTGTGCACATGGGAGGGCAGTTTAGTCTGATTTGAGTATAGGTGGATTTTGCCACTTGTTAGAAAAGGTAGTCATTTAGAGTACATGGGAAGGTGGACTCAGCTCTATTCATAAGAGCTTTTAAATACTGCTAAGACATTTAAGTATATTCTGAAGAAAATAGCAGTCACTAAATGGCTTTTGTTCTTGGTTGTTGTTATTTGATTTTTAAATCAGAACAATGATATGACTGAAGACATGTTACAGGAAGCCCCATATAGAGGTATTTTTCTCACATGGGCCACCATAGGGGGAAATTCAACCATACGGCTGGTAGACTGGATGCCAGACAGCCAGCAGTGAGTGTAATGGCTGAAGTACAAGGACACTAGCTACTCCTGTGATTTGTGTCAAAAGAATTTTAAAGTCACTTCATAATAAGGGTTGTTTCTTCTGCTCATAACCATGGGAAATTCCTTACTTCCCAGATATCTGTTTATCATGCATAAAACTCCTTTCTCCAATTCTTGGTGGAGTTATACCTCCAAGGTATTACTTACATGGTCAATTTTAATTACATAAGCTATAGCAGAAAAGCAAAATGACCTGAACAACCAAAATGTTGCTGCAGATCTAAAACCCAGAAGATCATACTGAAATGAGGCTCCTTATGCTTTTTTTCTAAGGCTACTCACTTTTGTTTTTGATGTACTTACTAGAACTTTAGTTGTCTAGTTTCTCAACTTAATTTAACATATCATATATGTAAGATGAGGCAAGCTGCGGGGACCTGTCACATCAGGAATTGCAATAAATAATTGTTCCATCTTGGATGTAGTAGAGGAAATAAACTTAAATAAGAAGCTAGAACTGCAAAATCATTGGATTCAAGACATTCTGTGTGAAGAAAAGCAGTAAGTGTAGTTGCATTGTAAATGATGTTTGTATTTTGACAGTCATGCAGAGAACAAATTCTGTTTAGGGATACAAAACATCTCAGACTTCCATTCCAAATGGAAGAAGTAAGATTTGAAGAAAAATCATTGGTACTTCAAGAAGTCAATTGCTCCATCCCTCTCTGTTTTGATAATTGACAACTGAATTAGGTATGCTTTGGAGTCTTGGAGAGTAGCTTAGGAAGTTTGACCATTTCATTAGTACTTTCATTTTTTCCTTAATTCCTTTGTGATTTGAGCTTTTCTGTTCTATTTTGTGTTGTAATTCTCTACTGTGAGTTGGAGAATTCTGTTTTTCACTATGCTCTGGAATGTGATATAATTTCTCCATGTCTTAGTTCAACTGGATCTTTTATCTCCCAGGTTAAAGTTTCATAGAGACCTGCTAAAATTAAACATCATCACTTTAAATTAAAATGTGTAACATTAGAGAATTAATAGCCTTTAGGAATTTTCCTGTTTACAAATTTTAGGTAATCCAAATCCATTTTTAAGGTGAAGGAATCTCAGGAGATTTTAGTCAAAGCAACCCTTTCTTTTGAATGCTATCATTCACATCTTACTTCTCAGATAAGCAACCTGAGGTATTTGTCATTAATGACCAATGATCTCTACTTTTACAAGGACAATACCTCTCCTTCTAGCCTGAGAAAAACTAAGATCATAAATTTTCATTCAGCGACTCATTTGTTCATTAATTCATTCAACATATAGTTTTCTGGGCTTTGGAGATATAATCATAAACAAAAAAGATGTGGTCCCTGCTTTTGTGGAATTTATATTTCAGTGAAATAGGGGTTTAAAACAAACAAGTATGCAAATAAATAAAACAAAATAGAATAAAAATACCCACTCAAACAAACATAGTTGAAAGTTGTAGTAAATATAGGAAGAAAATAAAGCCTGAAAGAGAGAAAATAATGGGCAATACTTACCTTAGATAAGATAATCAGAGAAAGAAGTAACATTTAAACTTAGAATTAAAAGGTTCTAGCCTCATAAAAACGAGAAGGAAAATTCCAGGCAGAGGGAACAGCATGCACAAAGTGGGAAGGAGTTAGGTTCACTCAAGGAAATTAAATCTAAAATAGCTGAGTATAGCCAGAGTGTGTGGACAAGGGCAACAACAACTCAGGAGGAAGCTGGAGTGATCAACAGTGAAGGCCAAATGAGGTCATCCCCTGAACCAGGCACCCAAAGAGAGTAACACATCCATTGAGGTCAAGGTGAGATCTTTCATTTAAAATACATTTTGAGTATGACATCATTGTATTTTATTACTATATTAGGGTAAAATATAATGATGGACCAATTTTTGTTGAAATTTGTCTTTTTTGGATAGAGCAATATTTTGGAGCCCCTGTACAACCTATTTTTTGGTGTTGGAGATAATAATAGTTCATCTTTCACTCTGACCCTAAGATATAGACCAAAAAAAAAAAAAATAGGGGATATAATTTTGTTTTACCCATCCCTTACTTAGAGTATCAGTATGTTTGATGAGTAGGAATCAAGCCAACAAAGGGAAAAAAATGTATTTTTTTGTTGTTTAATCTTCTGTAGTTTTGTTAGCATAAAGCTAGTAAGAATTTTCAGGATAAACTAAGCAACACATCAAGCTTTACAAGCTCTAAGCAGCAGTGTTAACCAACCTGTATAGTCATAAAGATGGTACATTGCCTGAGAATCACTGTTATAGAAGTGTGTGTGTGTGTGTGTGTGTGTGTGTGTGTGTATGTCTGTGTGTCTTTGTCACAGATCTACCAGAAAATAGCCCCAGTAGTTCCTTTTAATATTTTGTGAGTCTATAAAAAGGAGGAAGAATTTTTTATATGTTTTTTAGTTTTAGTTTGTCTTGGAGGTTTTGTTGTTGTTGATGATGAGAGTATCATTGTAACATCAACTTATGAAAGGGCTTTGAATCAAGATTTTGTTTAGGAACATGACACTTGGGGTTTTGTGGGTGCTGTTGTGATAACTGTTCTTCACATTCGCCATACTTCCTTGCTTTTTCCCCTTGGTCTTCCACTCTGCCTTTGTGAATTGCTAGAATATTTAATCTAACACTTAGGGTCTTTTGCTCATAGTAAGCATTCTCTGCTTCCACTGGAATTTCCCAATTAAACATAAGTATCTGCCTTTATATTACTACAACCTTAGTAAATTGATTGGTAGCCAAAATAGTGAAAAACAGAGTTTTTCCCCAGAAAAATAATTTAAATATAGTTTTAAATAAAATATTTACTCTAAGTTTAAAAATGACTCTTCTCATTTTCTTTCTCTTCTTTATCTTTAAATATTTCTCATTTATCAGTGGGTCACATCTCAGTACAGTATCTAGATAAAATGTATTTTCTTCCTTTTAAATACTTCATATTCTCATCTGTTTTTGTGGCATGTTACTGCATGTCTCCAGAGGCATGCAGCATTTTTATTTTCAAGTAAATTTATATTAGTTACAGTCTCCAGCTGTTTTAGATATAGGATCATTTCCTGTTGGTACTGTTTCCAGGACAATTCTTTTTTCTCCTCACAAAAATGAAAAATGTAATTTAACAAAGACATCCTATAATTGCCTTCATATCTAGCAAGGTATCTAGCAATCTAAATATTTTATTTTATTTAAAACATCTGTCTACATAATATCTAGTGATTGTCCAGGGCTATATCATCCTTGAGACAGGCAGCTGCTGCCATTTTTATTTAATTTATAGGAAACCAACAAAAATGCCTCCTTAATATTGAGGTTTTTTGCCACTATATCATATGAGATTTTTCTTAATGAGGATAGTTTGCCTTTTTGGTGCTTGCAATTAGTATAGCATTTTTCAAATTGAGGAACACCACTATTTTAAAGATCACTATGGAAACATTATGTAAGAAGAGTTAGCTTTTGTTACATATATATTATAATAACATAATTATTAATAAAATGATAGATGCTCTTCTACTTATATAACTAGTCTCACACTGGAATCACATTTTACTTGCTAAGCTTTCTTAATATCATTTGTCTGTAGTGCATTTTCTTTTCCTTTATAATGAAAATGTAAAGTCTTTATTGTGAAGTCTTTTTTCTGAATAGAGCAGTCAGTTGATGTTTTGTTTTTAGAAAATGCATAGAGAAAGATGGAAGCTTCTACAAAAGCTCTTTGTCTTGGGAGTGATACTGAATTTTGCTTATAGAGAAACCCTTTGGTAAATTCTATTTATTGTGCATGACCCTTGGAACCTAAAATGAAGTGTTTAACTTTTAATAGATCGTATCAATTTAGACTCAACTGAATGCCAAAAACAACAGACACCCAGGCTTACAATAGTGTGTCTAAATGAGAAAGTTTACCTTTTCCAGGGAAGTAATCAAAATATTCCTTTTTGGAACACTAAGAGTATGAAAGGGAAATGATTATAGTTCCCTAGTGACATACTGTTATGATTGACAGGAAAAACCAACATGCATGCCACCTGAGACATCTTGTTCAGGAACTTTCTGGAGGGTAGTAAATTGGTGTTGGCACAAACACAAAAAAATAAAATGACTTGATTCAGCACTTTTCAATTCTAAATCCCCAAACACTAAAGAAAGAAGTAAATATTCATCAAATGATCAAAATTTATATTGATTTTTATTCTACATTAGCAGCTCAAAGTTGAGATTCTTGACAGGGTGGATGTCGGTTTGAATGATTCTCTTTGAAATGAGGATATAGGAAGTGAGCTGAGTGCTACCATGCATTCCTGAACCATAGGCCCTGATTATTAGAACCCTAGGAGGCTAAATTTTTTAAAGAACAGTATAAAGGCACACTTGTTCAGTTCTGTTTTGATAACTAAATTGTTATTATTAGTATGTAAAATAATTCTTGTTGTTCCTGCTTCATTCCTTTTTTTTTTTCCATCACCATCTAAGGACAACTATTTTATAGAATTTCAAAGGAACTGGAGTGCATGTCATAGTTACAGAGCTAATAGTAGCATTTGCTAGCATAATTGTACTTGGGAAGGAACTGCCAGTCCTGCAGGGCAACAGAAACTATGATTGTATCTTCACAATATACATTTTTAATTTTTAGTTTCTGCCAGAAAGTAAATAAGGATTTTCTGCAGTGGAATTTAGAAGATGGGAATAAGGACACTGCTATAGAATATAAACACAGACTTGATGCCTGTGTCATTGTGCAGAGATTTGCTAAGGAAACAGTAATGGAGAGACATCAAAAATTCTAATCATCCCCTCCAGTCCACACAGTATAATCATACTTCCTCCCCACCCTAGCTCGTGACAGAAAATGCTGAATTTTTAATGCGTTTAACTACTTGCATTACAAAAAAGGAGAGAGGGAATACTGAGTGAAACTCTTCACAATTCACAAATGCAATGGTCTGATATATTTGTTCTTTATGTTTGTTACGTGGAGGTGTTCTTGTTGTTGTATTTTTAATAAACATCTCATCTATCATTCAAATAAAGGCAGGGACATTTTTCTTTGCACACAAATGCTTAAGAAATAATGAAAATAGTGTTAATGTTAATTTATCTGCTTTGGTTAAATGCTTACCATTTAAAATATTATTAAGGACATGCTTTAAAATTGAATTTCCTAAACACTATGGTAAATTTTTTAATAGTTTGTAAACAGGTCAATAAAAATAAATATCTTTTAAAGGTATAAATATAATATTGTTGATTTAAATCAGTTAACTTTTGCATATAGACATGAAAACTATAAATAAACATTGAGAACCTAAAGCTAAGTTTTTGGGAGCTGCCAATATGACCAAATTTTTATACATAAATGTACAAAGATCAGTATATGCAATAGTCTTTGCTAAATAACAATACTGAAATAGCTTTGAGAGTTTTTGTTAGATTTTTGATATATATTTATTTAAGAAGGGAAGTATGTATATAATACTTTTATAATTTTTCATTAGATAATAAAAAGAATATTCTAATAAATTTACCAATCATTGCCTTGGCAATATTTTTGAGGTATAAGATTAGTTTTATCTTTGAATTAATATTCCAGCTTCTCTAATGTGCCATAATTTTTCTGTAATTCTAGATTATATGTTCCCTGAGGGTAGACATTGTGTCTGACCCAAATTTGTACATTGTACAATGTCTTACATATAAGAGACACTCAAGACACATTGTTGAATCAATAAATGAAGGCCCTTGACTAACCTTACTCCAAAGAAATTATTGCTCCTTTAATCTCTTGACTCCTTGTTGACTCTGCAGAGGAAGCTTTGACACCCTACTCAGTTGTACATTCAAGGCTCAGAGAATGACATGACATGAGTTTCTTATTCATTATAATGTCAAATGTTATTTATATTTAGCCAGAATACAGTGAATCATAGATTAATAGAGAGTTCATTTCTCAACAAAGGAAATGCACTTTGAGTTCATTTCCAAAGGTGAGTTATTTTAGGAAATTATGAGTTGCCCAAAATGACAAAAACAAAAAACAAAACAAAACAAAAAAAACCCCAACAACACAAAAATTAACCAGATCCTAGGAAAAAACACTATAAAGGTGAGAACTCTAAATCCCAGAACGAGTGTGAGGAACTCTGCCAAAGAAAAGAACGAAGATTCCAAGCACAGATTCTAATCAACCCTGGAAGTTCTTGGCAGGGCCTGAAGGGATCTTGAGACCCAAAGGCGTTCCTGAAAAAGGAAGCAATCAGTGCTAGTTGTATAAGAGGGATACTACTGGGAGGAAAGAGGGGAAGCATAGTAAATATTTGTTTAAGGAAGTAGAAAAAAGGCATATGCTTAGGTATACTACACTGAAAGTTAAAAAAGACTGTAGTAAAAGTAGGAAAATATCCCCACATAATAAAATTATTGCCAAAAAACTAGAATTTATCCCATTATACTGAAGAATCTCTGTGGTTTTTCTTAGCTGCTATGGCATCTTCCAAGTAGAAATTGTGGCATTGTTGATGTCTTCTCCAAATACCCAAATGACTCTCGAATTAAAGAAGGTTTTCATTTCTAATTTTTCTTTTTTTATTTATATTATATGTTATATATTATTTTTAAATTTTATGTATTTATTTATATGTTTCAATAATTTTCTTTTTTGCCAAAGAAAAATACTCTTAAGGGAGAATGAAGCCAACAATTTTAAAAATCAAACTGAGGCTAAAGCTTTCAAATTATTCCATCTCTTTGTACATTTTAAACCATTTTAGATGTTCAAGCTCTGTGAAATGTATTCAGTCCCTGTGTATAGATTGCCTATCAAATACATGAGCTGTGCAGGGCATTATGGGAGGCAGAGGCAAACATGTAGACAAATCCCTCTGTCCTCATGGAATTTCCAGGACAACGTAAAATGGCTATGTGGTAACTTGTAGAAAGGAGGATCAGGGAAGACTTGGATGACAGGATGAAATTTCACCAAACACCTGCAGAAGGCATGATCCTGGGCTGTCACGCAAACAGGAGCAAGTGCCCTCAGAGTATACCCACAGACTATGTTGGAGCAGGTGGGAATAGGGTGAGAACTGAGAAGAGACCACTGCATGGAATTATGGACAAAAAGAAAAGAAGAAATTGGAAACAGCAAGGATAGATAACACAAGTAAAAGTGAGAGTGGTTTTACCATAATGAAGAACAGAGAAATGAAGCTATAGTTAGAGAATAGATTAATATTAATTAGTACCAAATTACTCTTTTTTTAAAAACCATGGGAAACAGAATAACATTTGGGGAAATGGATAATGTACTAGTATGAATAATGTGGCATAAAAGAAAAATTGGTTCAGGAGAAAAAGATTTTGGGGGTGATCATCTTTAGGTAGATAAGAAGAGGTTTGGTGCAAATGGAAGGATGGCTTTAGACATAACTATTGTCAGCTTCCATAGAAACAGATGGGAAAGCAGAGGATATGGACCTAGATGCAGGTAGATGGGTGGATTTGCTGGAAACTGTAAAATCTAGTATGCATGAGCTGGGAAGTCTATCATAATATTCATTAAGAAAGAGTAAAGTTGATTTTAATATTCCCAGAATATGTAACACAACAAAGAATGCTAGAATATATAGTGATAAGGAAATACTGATGTTTCCTAACTAAAACAGTGCTCTTTAGGACAAGTATAAGGCACATGTGTCTATGTGATTATAAAACTAAGTATGTGAATAATCCTTCAAGATTGTTAGATTGACTGAAATTCTACTTTCAAAATGTTATTGTTGGCTAACTATTTTGTTATTAGTTAGACACACAAGAATGGAGGGAAGTATATTGTTGAGTATTTATTCAGGACCCGAAGAAGATCATTGAATTTGGATCACCACATACCAAGGAAAATTTAAATAAAGTATTTTAGAACATTGTGTCTTGTGTCCTGATTAAATTATTAGTTTGTCATCAAAATTTGAAGAGGCGTATCTCTAGTGATTTAGGCAGTAGGTGCACACAAAACAAGGATGGGGCATGCTACTAATAACAATCAGCTGTGTTAGTCAGCTTCTCATTGCTGTGACCAAATACATGACAAGAACAACTTGGAGGATGAAGGTTATTTGGGCCAGCATTTCAGAGGTCTCAGTCCATGTTTAGTGATGCCATTGCTCTGGGCCTGAGACAAGGCAGAACCTTATGGTAGAAAGATGTGGTGGAGGAAGCTGCTCAGCTCATGGCAGCCAGGAAGCAGAGGGAAAAAGAGGACAGGACCAGGGATGGATATAGTTCCCAAGGCCGTGCCCCTTAGTGATCTACTTTCTCTAGCTACATCCTACCTGCCTACAGTTACCACCCAGTAGTCCAAATTATTAATCTACTAAATGGATTAATTCATTGATGAGGTTATAGCCCTCACAACCCAATCATGTTCTTAAAAAATAAAACTACCTCTGAACTGTGCTGCACTGGGGACATGCTTGTCCAACACATGAGCTTTTGGGTACATTCCAGATGAAAATAAAACAGTAGCAATGCAATTTTAATAAGCCTCAGATGAGAGGCAGCATTCCCAGTGAGAATATCCTCACTGTGATATCCTCAAAGTATACCAAGTGGCTGGAGCTATGTGAACATATTTGTACTAATCCATCAGACAACTATCCTATGGTAATAGAAGAAGAGAGTTGGAGAAATATTAAGGCCATCACAGGAACAATGACAGTTTCATTGGTACTTCATTGTGCTCAGGATAGTGTCTAAATTTCCTAACTTGACATCCTCCACAGTCTATCTCTTTCTACTTTATCTTCTTCAATAAAAGGCTCCAAAGCTCCAGCTCTGTTTTCTAGGCATGCTACATTCTTTCCTGACTTTAGGCCCTTAAACAAATGAGTTACTCTGCCTATAAAGGTATCTGTCTGTACCATGCATGGTGGTGCATACCAATTATTCCAGCTACTTGGGAGGCTATGGTAGAAGGATCATACATTTGAGGCCAGTTTGGGCAACTTAGCAAGGCCCTTATTAATAAAATAAAGATAAAAAATGCCGGGGTTTTAGCTCAGTGATGGAGCACCCCTGGGTTCAATCCTCAATATTGAAGGGAGGAGGGATATCTATCTGCTTCCTCACCTGAAAAAGTCATATTCATTATCTCAGTTCTCACTCAAAGCCATTTCTGTCAAGTCTTTATTCATGCCCACCTTCAAGCAATCACTTGTTTTATTTCCCAGACTTTTCCACAATCATCTTACTTGGCATACTCATAGTTATCTGTTGGCATGGATTTTTCCTCTACCACACTGCAATCTCTCAGAAGGGACTATGTTTTATTCTTCCTTGTACCTGCAGTACCTGATACCATTCCGGAGATATGATAAAGTCTCAGTGAACATTTGAATAATAAATGGATGCACAGATATACAATTCATTCATCTAACAATCATTTATAGAATCCCTGTCATGTTCTAGATACTGACAAGGTCTTGGGAATGCAAAGTGGCCAAGGAAACAAACACAGAATCCCTTAAATTGCTTGCAATCTAGAGATAGAGACAGAAAAGAATGTAAACCACCAAATGAAAGAATATTAAATTATGATATGTGCTGTGAAGGAAAGTAACCTGGCCCTGAAATAAGAAAAATAGAGTGGATCTGTTTTAATAGGATTGTCAAGAAAGGCTTCTCTGATAAGTAACATGTCCCCTGAGAGCTAAAGAATGAGAAGATATTATCACAAGAATGTTCCAGAGAAAGGGAACAACCTATGTAAGATGTCCTGAGGCAAGAAAGAATTGTGTAAAGAACTGGAATGTTCAAGGAATTGAATGAAAGCAGGATGACAAAGGGCATGGTGATCAAGAGGGAGACTAGTAGGAAATGAGATCCAAGGTAAACAAGCAGAAAATCTTATAAGAAGTTTGTTTCTTGGGTCTGAATGCAATATTAAACCAGTTCATGTTTCATAAAGATAACTCTGGCCAATATATAAGAAGAGATCATAGTGTTAGAAGATAATTGTTGTACTGCAGGTGAGAGGTAATAATGGCTTAGACTAGGCTGGCAGCAGTGCAGACTGGGGAGACATTTTGGAAAATGAATCAATACCTTCAGGGGTAATTTGCTGTGGGAAATGAAGAAGAGGAGTCAAGAATGGCTGAGGTTTCTGATATGAGCAATAGATGGTATCATTTATTCAAAAGGAAAAAGCCCTAGTATGGAAAGGTTTGGGGGGTATGGTAAAGAGAAAAAATGAAGAGGTCTGTTTGAACAGTAAGTCCTAAAGTAATCCAAGTAGTGATGGCTGGTGATTGGTTGGATATATAGGTGTGATATAGGTGTGGTTCTCAGAGGAGAGAGTTGGAAGGTATCACTACTATGTGGATGGCATTTAAATGATGGAAAAGAGTATAAAGAATCATACTTGGACACACCACTGATCTCAGCTGTGATACATAAAGATCAATTAGTAAATAGTGAATTAGGGGGGAGGTGGAGATAGAACAATTGAGACTCCACTGCATTTCATCAGCCAACAGATAATGCAGGCCTAAAGTAGAGTGAGTGAGAACGTTTTTCTTCTTATCATACATTCTCCCATGGCATTCTAATTTCATCTAATTTCTAATTTCAACTACTGCCTCTAGGTTTGCATTTCATGCTTACTGAACCTCTTGGTATCATCATCCCACCAGTAACTCTAGCTAAAATACTCAAGCTTAGCTCATTTCTTCCATCTAACCATCCTGCTCTTCTTATATTCTTACTCCAGTTGATGTCACCATCAGTCTCTCAACAACCTAGAAATGAACAAATGGACACTTCACTGCATCTTGGTCTATTTTTCACTTCTCTAATGATTAAGTTGCCAGTTCCTATTGATTACTTATCTTTAATATTAATTAGGTCAAGTTTCTACATGTAAAATACAGCCACTTTAAAAAGTGTCCACTATTATTATAGATGGTAATAAAATTATTATTTTGATCAGAGAAATTGTGTTACTGTTAAGAATTATATGTATCTTTAGACTAAAATATGGCATGAAAAAATTTAAGAATCTGTGGAGAGATTTAGATGGGCAAAGCCATTCAACCTTAGCAAAAAGAACTACTGTGGTTCTATTTTTATAACCACATTTAGGAATGAATCTCTGAAAGCAGAGATAGAAATAGAGATGGATAGGAAAGACATGGTCCATCTAATTCATCTCCTTGTTAGTGCAAGGAAGTTTCTATGCCAAATGTCTGTAAAATATTCTGCAATAAAAGCCTTAGATTACAACATTTCAACCATTTTCTTAAGGTAACTGTCTTTCAAACTGTTCTCAGCTCTGTTTTCTCAACTCCTCTCTGCATACCCCTGCCATATGAAATCTCCTTTGCTATGTATACAGAAATGGCCAAGGATCACAAACAGATGAACACTGATTATTCTCTACTTCCTTCTTTTTGATCCTTTGTGTGACCATTGGCACAAGTTTGTAAGATCATTACCCAGAATAAACCATGGTCCAGCATGTTGCTTAGGATGGTGAAGAATGAACAGAAACTTCTACATATCAAACACACCGCTAATGGCATGCACTATTCTAATGGAGTTTCCAGTGAAATACTTAGTACAGGGTGACATTCTCATTAAGCCGTTTTAGCTCTGCCGTGAAAGGGAGGAGGTGGTATTTGGGAAGAGTACTGTTCTTAAATTCTTTGTTGTTCAGTACTTCTATTATCTCTTTTATCACTTAAGATTTTGTAAATTCCTTTAAAAGATGTATTTTTTCTAAACATTCACTTTCTATATTCAATTTTATTCTTAGAAAAATCCCTAGATCAATGTGTATTCTTCCCGCATATCCCATGGTATTTGCAAACCTCTTAGTTGGCATTCTTCTATACATGTTGTTAACATTCTGCATTATCTCCTCTTCTACATCATTAACAAAGACTCAGTAACAGGAGATTTAGCATTTTCTTTGTGCCTTCCCACCAGCCACACCTTCTACCTTCAACTGAATTCACTCCATGAGACATTTTTCTTTATTTATAGTGTTATGGCATAATTCATAGTCCAGGGGAGTCTAGTCTTATTCAAGCCAGTTGGTTTGAGCAAGAGTTCACATGAACCAGTATATAGGCTAGTTTTGAACTGCTGTGTGAAACTTTAATTATGTAAAGCATTGTTTCAGGTTCTTCCTTGGCAATCAAGAACCTCCATAACCAGCTCCTTGTGAAAAGCAACAGCGTAGGAATTCTAGGATAGTTTGATACCTTATTTCTCATGAGCTACACATTTTCTTTACAGAATCCTAATTTGACCTTCAAGCAACCATCACTTCTTTACACTTTTTCTCCATAGTCGAATCTGTAGAATTAGAGACAAGGCAAAAGGCCTTGGTTGGCTCTGGATACTAAGAATAGAAGGTCATGCCTGACTTGACTTTTTACATGTAATAGAATTTGGTGACTACCCAACAGCTGACAACTGTTTTTCTTAGGGGAATAGGTAATGAAATGGTACAGTAGGAGTCTTTTAAAAGTTTATTGGAAATGTTAATGGAGGTGCTTGGATTTAGTGAATCACACTAAAAGAAAAGAGTGCTTTGGTCAATAGTGTACTTGAACTGTGCAGTGCCCCTTCCCCTCCACCATAGACAAGCATGCCCCCAAGGAGACTTCATTCTTGGTCTCATATGGTGTCCTAGGTAACCCCAAAGCCACAGGGATTATAACAGCTGCAATAAATAAAGCATATATTTAATACATTTTCATGCCAAATATTATTCAGCATTCTTTTGGCCTTGCTTTGATAGAAAACAGCATAGTGAACTTACTACCCCTCCTTTTCAGTGAGCCTCAAGTAACTATGAAACAGTTAACATTTCAAACCTGCATGAAGCAACATCACTATTCCTTTGACTTAAAATTATTAAAGTAATACATAGACCCCCAGTTTCATAAAGAAAGTCTATTGTCACCGTTGAAGAGGTGCTAGAATTAATACTAAGCTTTTTTTTTTTTTTTTTTTTTTTTTTTTTTTTGGCGGTACTGGGGATTGAACTCAGGGGCATTCTACCTCCGAGCTATACCCCCAGCCCTATTTTTTTATTCTTTACTTTGAAACCGAGTCTCACTAAGTTGCGGAGTGCCTCACTAGGTAGCTGAGGCTGGCCGCGAACCCGGATCCTCCGGTCTCAGCCTCCCGAATGCTGGGATTACAAGCGCGCGCCACCACACCCGGCTAATACTAAGCTTTTTTATAGAGAAATATTTAGAATATATCTATCATATGTATTTCAATGTATCATTTGTAAGGGGATCTTTAAAAAGTAAAGGTTACATATGTGACACTGCAAAGAAGAAGAAGAATATTATTAAGGAATTTCACAGAATTTTTATGTAAAGTCTTATTATACAGTATTATGATCTCAGGGATATTTTGTGATATTTACTGAATCTTCTGAGAGTTCATTTATTCAGGTCATATTTTAAGAAAGAACTTATAAGATTCAGAACTAATATATAATTCTGTAACATGCCCAGTTGATCCCATTAAATCCAACCCCAAAAGGAGCCATATAATGATGTGAACAATTCCCAGTTTTGAGTTGTTATACATCACTTGAAATGCATTCCTTCTGGATTAAAACAGCAGTTCCTCTTTGTTTCTCTCTGCAGGCTGAGGTTCAGCTATGCTACCTGGAAGCACAAAGAGATGCTGTTGAACAGATGTCCCTCAAGCTGTACAGTGAGCAGTACACCAGCAGCAGCAAGAGAAAAGAAGAGTTTGCTGATATGTCAAAAGTTCATTCAGTGGGAAGCAATGGGTAGGGGACTATTCTTTTTGTTGTTTTATTCTCACTAATCTACTTTCTCAATGGCTTTCCACTGGTAAGTGTTAGGCAGGCATTTCCTCCCTAGCTAACAGATAAGGGGATGCTCAGTAGACTAGGCATTCATGCTTATTTCTATTCATGTCAAAATTGAAGACCATGGATTTTAACAGCCTCTGTCATCTAACCTAGAACTTACTACCTTTGTTATTCTTTTGTAAAAGCAGCCTTGTGGTTTTACAAGTATTTTTGAGACTACATCATGCCTATAGTATTGGCCTTCTTAATGGATTTCTTTCATTATATTCCCCCTTTTAAGCTTTATGGTTTATGTTAAAATCTACTTACGGAAATTTCAATTATCAGAACTTCATCAGAAACTTGATAGAACATGATTTTCCTCAATAGCATAGAAATTTAATAATTGTTTAGAGACCATAGGCTAACCATTTAGCTTCACATAAAGTCAGCTGGAATTATAGACTAGCACTTGAATTGTCCATGATACGTGAAAGGACTCAACACATTCAGTGAACCCATCAATAATTTTATTCAGCCTGTGTCATATAGCTGTATTTACATAGTACTAATTACCCATTCTATTCAATAATTAAGTCATGTATGTAGATATTTTCAATTTTCTTTAAAGTTATATATACACTATACATATATGTTATATTCTGGCTCAGTTCTAATGTTTAATAGGTGATTATTAAAGAGTAAAGAAATAGTGATGAATTTTAATTATTTCATAGTTTTAGCAGCTTGATAATAATCATACTCATGAAAATGGAACTAGTAATCCATTTCATTTTTATGTTTGAGTCAGACAGAGGGTAGAAACTATTCTCCTAAAAAAAAAAAAAAAAGAAACTATTCTCCTAAGTTACATTACATATTTATGGCATGATATGAACATTTGGGGTGTGTAACTCTAGCCAGAATATTCCCTGAAAATGCAGGAGGAAAGAAAGCTTTTAGTGCACTTGTGTGCATTTATCTTATAAAGTGCTTATAGTTCTGACTGGACCTACTATCCTCATACAAAGTTCTGGGTTAAATTAAGTATACAAATTACCAATTCTGTTTTATTATAAAAGCTCAGGGTCTAAGAAAACAGAAATGGATCACAGTCCTAGGTTTGTTTAGTAAACAAAAGTAGATTTTTAAAATTCTCAAATTTACTTACCTATGTAATTTGCTGCTCTCTCAGTTTATTTTTTATATATAAGACATGCTATGCATATAGTTGATTCGTCTTATTCGATTCAGTAAACATTTATTCACCAGCAAAAAACCATTGCAGCAAGTAAGGGGGGAAAAAGGCTAAATCTTGGTGAATGAACAATAAACTGTTTTGAGGACTTTATGTTCTTTAATTTCTCTAAATGCCTAAATAGTCTCTGGTATACATGCAAGCATAAACTTTAGGTCACATTTTCATGTTTTTTAAAAGCTCTGGGGGTAGAGTAGCACCACGTGCTTCTGACCCCAGATTCCAAGGAACCAACCTGAGTGCTTATTCTGAGCTCAAGGAATCATAAATCTGCCCTGAGAATTGCTTAGTTAACAACAAGCATTGTTCTGTGAAGTGGGAGTAGGTTAACTTGCCTGATATCCTTTGTTTATGCTCCTTGGGGTGCTGAAGGCTGTGCTTTGTGCAGAAATTTAAGAGTGCACCGAAGAAAAGCCAGCTACTTCATTCTAAGGACAAAAACCATATACTCCTTTCCATTTTCTGCTTATATACAGAAAAGCATTGTTTGAGAAATGCATGTGAGTGGGGTTATCTAGGGTGTCCTGCCCTTAAGACTCTGCTCCCACAGTCAGATCCTTACTTCTGAAGCCTTAAGAACACAGCTTTGTAAAATTATCTGCTCCAGTGATACATAAATTTCATTACCACTTCCTTTTGTTACATAGAATGAGCCTTGTTTCCAGGAATTGTGGGAATAGTGTGGGCTTTCCAGGTCTTCATTCCATATGCAGATATCCAATATACTCAGGAGAAAATTAAGTTGGTAGTACAATTCAGATATTTTTATTTCCTCCCCATGCCTTCATGCATGCTAGGATTATATATACTAATATAGTTGAAAATGTTTAAAGTTAACACCAAGGAAAACTCAGATGCATCATAGACTGGTGATCTTAAATGTCTACCAATTTTATATAATCAAAATATGATTTAGAAATTAATTTATAACCTCTCTGCCTTCATAGATGCATACTAAGGTGATATATCACAACTATATCCAGCTATGAGTTGTATAGTTAGCAGTCATGCATATGCATGGTGGGAGGATTTCATTAAACATGTGTGAAAATGTGTGACCTCTAGTAACACCTGTAGGAGACACTGGCCCTGGATTTAGCATCAGGAAGTGGAATGCTGGATCCTGGATGGAACTGCAGTATGAGAGGCTCTGATGATTCTCAGTGGTAACAGAAGTCAGTGCTTTTAGATTTAAGTGAAAGCAATTCAAGATCGTTTTGTTTCTTCCATCCAACAAATATTCATTGAAGGCCTGTTATGTACATAGCATGATGTTTGTGAGCAGTTTGTCAAGAGCACTTATATTCTGTATATTTTATAAAGCACAACCATCTCTTTTTCAGCCACCTCTTCTTATCAAGAAGTTGTCTTCTTTCATTTTTAAATGAATTTTAAAGATACTATTTAACTCATTAAGTAGCATCTTACTGGCTGTCAAAACTTAATGTATAGCTGTGTGTGTTGGTGCATGCCTGTAATCTCAGTACTTGGGAGGCTGAGACAGGAGGACCTCAGGTTTGAGGTCATCCTCAGCAACTTACTAAGGCTCTCAGCAACTTAGTGACATACTGTTTCAAAACAAAAAATAAAATAGGTATGTGAGTGTAGCTTGGAGGTAAAATACCCCTAGGTTCAGTCTCCAGTACCACCCCCAAGAAAATAATAATGTATGTTAAAAAAAAAACATGTCTTTTATTCAGTATATAAATTAAAGGCCTAAGAGGCAAAAGTACTGGATGACTCATTTATCTGGGATAGAAGGTTTAAAATGGAAGAGATAAGACTTCAACTCAGAACTTTGCATCAAGGATGCAGCAGCTAACACTCAAAATTACATTTTTCCCTTTGGAAGACCTCAACTGCACCCTTGATACACTTTTTACCCTAAATTCTGTGTTGCGTATATTCCATAGCATATTAAATTTGAATTAGGTTATCTTCCTACTATGGAGAAATGAAAACATCCTGAAAAGATTTCATTAAAACCACAAGAAATGTTGTACCAAACTTTGCAAAGCAGGTTTAAGTCAAAATAAAATTGAACATGGCATGATGGTTTGCACCTCTAGTCCCAACTACTTGTCAGGATTGAAGCAGGAGGATCACTTGAGCTCAGGAGTTTGAGGCCAGCCTGTCTCAACACAAACAAACAAACAAACAACAATAAAAGCAAAACAAAAATCAAAGCTAACTCCCCAGAAATACAAAATTAACTTGTTTGTTAGTTTAATAAACATTTTCAAGCCAGATGTGGTGGCGCATGCTTGTAATCCCAGTATTCGGGAGGCTGAGACCGGAGGATCCGGGTACGTGGCCAGCCTCAGCTACCTAGTGAGGCACTCCGCAACTTAGTGAGACTCGGTTTCAAAATAAAGAATAAAAAATAGGGCTGGGGGTATAGCTTGGAGGTAGAATGCCCCTGAGTTCAATCCCCAGTACTGCAAAAAAAAAAAAAAAAGTAAATAAATTAAAAAAAAAAAAAATTTTCACATGCTTTCTGTATGTCAGGTTCAGATATTAGTGAGGCAAAAATGAAATGACTCCAATCTCTGAGTAGCTAACAGTTTGGTAGGAGGAACAAGATCTGTGAGCAAAATAAAGGTTTAAGTGTTGAGTTAGAAGTCCATGGGCTAGGAGACAGGCTCACTGAAGGTGGAGCTCATTTCTAATTGTGTTGAGGGGAAGAGCAGGTCAGGAAAGACAGTAGGAAAGAAGGCTCTGGAGGTGATGTTTGAAAAAGGGATGGGTTGGAGAAGAGCTTTTCAATTTAATCTGAAAAATGCTTATTCAGCACCTACAAAGAAAGATAATAGTTCCTGCCTTCTTGAAATTTAGCCTTTAAGAGAATGCAGCATTAAATCACTACCTATATGTGCAGGAGGAGAGAGGGAGAAGCAGAAGGTGCTAGGTGAGCTTCAAACAAAGGAGATGGAGCTGGGTGTGGTGGTGCATGCCTGTAATCCCAGTATATGAGAGGCCGAGACAGGAGGATCACAGGTTCAAGACATTCAGCAAACTACTGGGATCCTGCTTTAAAACAAAAGCTAAAATGATTAAAAGGATTGAGGTTGTAGCTCAGAGGTAGAATGTCCCTGAGTCCAATCCCCAGTACCAAACAAACAAACAAACAAAAAGAATCAAAAAAAAAAAAAGGAGATGGGCCCTGTGAGGCAGCACTGTACCCATGCATCCATTGTGCTCACTGCACAGCATTCATTCTTCTTGCATCTGCTGCAGTGCCTGGTACATGCCAGGTGCTCAGTAAATGAATGAATGAATGTGTGCATGGATGAATGCCTAAAGCCAGTGTGGAGAAAAGAGAGGGAGTAGAGGCCTGGAATCAAGGGTAGAAAGTTGGAGGAGGTATGAAAATCAAGGCTTAGGAAGAAGGTGAAGTCCAGATCCTGGAGTTAATCATTGAGTTCATGGTTTTTAATGAGGATCACCTGTGGGTGTGACTTTTTAAGCAGAAAGCAAATAAATTACCTAATGACAAAGCTCAAAGCCTTTGAAAAACAAGAACAGTCTAACCCCAAAGCCAGTAGAAGAAAGGAAATTATTAAAATCAGAGCAGAAATTAATGAAGTAGAGAATAAAAAAAATACAGAAAATCAACAAAACCAAAAGCTGATTTCTTGGAAAAGTAAACAAGACAGACCATTAGCCAACCTAACCAAAAGAAAGAATCAACCCAAATTACCAATATAAGAGATGAAAAGGTGATATTACCACCAACAGTGTGGAAATCCAGAGATTCATCAGAAACTACTTTGAAAAACTATACTCCAACAAAATGCAAAATCTAGAAGAAATTGACAAATTTCTAGATACGTATAACCTTCCTAAATTGAGCCAAGAAGATATAGAAAACTTAAACTGACTAATAGCAATCAAAGAGATAGAAACAGCAATTAAGAGTTTACCATCAAACAAAAGCCCAAGGCCAGATGGTTTTCCAAGTGAATTTTATAAGGCATTTATAGAAGAGCTAATCCCAGTACTCCTCAAACTATTCCATGAAATAGAAAGAAACGGGACCCTCCCAAACACATTCTACGAAGCCAACATCACATTAATACCAAATCCAAATAAAGACAGCTCAAGAAAAGAAAACTATAGGCCTATATGGCTGATGAACCTAGACACAAAACTGCTAAACAAAATGCTATGTGCACTAAAAACCACATCAAGAAAATTATACACCATGAGCAAGTTGGGTTCATTCCAGGGATGCAAGGCTGGTTCAACATATGAAAAACAATCCATATAATTCACCACATAAACAAAACCAAAGACAAAAATCATATGATCATTTCAATAGACACTGAAAAAGCATTTGATAAAATCCAACACCCATTCATGCTAAAAGCACTAAAGAAAATCAGAATAGAAGGAACATACCTCAACATCATAAAGGCAATATGCAATAGGCCTTTATGATGTTTAATATGAACATTATATTAAATGGGAAAAAAACTGTAAGAGTTCCCATTAGAAACAGGAATAAGACAAGAGTGTCCATTATCACCACTTCTGTTCAGTATAGTACTTGAGACTCTAGCCAGAGCAATAAGGCAAGAGAAGGGAATCAAAGGTGTAAAAATAGGAAAAGAAGAACTGAAAATATCCCTTTTTGCAGATGACGTGATACTAGACTTAGAAGACCCAACAAAGTCAACCAAAAAACTTATAGAACTGATCAACAAATTCAGCAAAGTGTCTGGATACAAAATCAATCTTAAAAAATCAGAAACTTTCCAGTATGCCAACCATAAATCCACTGAAAAAGAAATCCAGAAAACAATCCACTCACAATAGCACCCCCCCCAAAATAAAATACTTAGGGATAAATCTAACCAAGGAGGTAAAAGACTTCTATAAGGAAAACTATAAAAATATTGAAAAAAGAAATCAAAGAAGATGGAAAGATCTTCCATGCTCTTGGATAGGCAGAATAAATATCATCAAAATGGCTATCCTCTCAAAAGTGACCTACAGGTTCAATGCAAAACCCATTAAATTACCAAGGTCACTCCTCACAGACATAGAAAAATCAGTCCTTAAATTCATTTGGAACAACAAAAACCCCAGAATAGCCAAAGTAGTTCTTAGCAACAAGAACCATGCAGTAAGCATCACAATACCTAACTTCAAACTACACTACAAAGCCACTGTAATAAAAACAGCAAGAGGAAATAACAATTGTCAACATTTATGCCCCAAACATAGGTGCAGCCACTTTCATAAAACAAACTCTTCATGAAATAAAGTCACACATAGTTCTCAATACTATAATACTGGGAGACTTAAATACTCTTCTCTCATTACTACACCGATCTTCTAGAAAAAAGTCAGTAAAGATGCCTCAGACCTAAAGAATACTATAAACCAAATGGACCTATTAGACACATACAGAATATTTCTGCATTGCTGCTTCCTTCTTCTCATTCTTGCTCTATTTTAGCCTAATGATCAGGGCTCAGTTCAGTCCCCTTTTCCTCTGGTGTTTTTAGATAGTAAGATCACATTGCAGCATGTAATCAAAAGAGGCAAAAAGTAGAGAGGCACGCCTATAACCCCAGCAGCTACTCACTGAGGCAGGAGGATCACTTGAGCTCAGGAGCTGGAGACTAGCCTAAGCAACATTGTGAGACCCCAATCAAAAATAAATAAATAAATAAATAAATAAATAAATAAATAAATAAATAAATAAATAAATAAGAGCAAAAAGTGCAGGGCTGTTTCCTGGATAACTGATATTCTGACCACTGTATGTTTCTGGGCTAGCAAACAACAACAACAAAAATCTTACCAGTACAAACCCCCAACTCCTTTGGGGTTATGTCATTATAGTCTTTTCATGTACAAATTCATTAAACTAGCTGTAGACAGTCACCTCCGTGATCTAATGCCACCCATGCCAGGAGCCAACAAAGGGCAAAGCAGAGAAGGGGAAGACTACTCTCTGGGGAAGTGTGACTTCAAAGTTAACAGTAAAGTCACTGAATAAAGGCTTGTATATATCCTTCCATCTTAATGGTGATCAATTTCTGTACTGTTTTGGTATACTGGGGCTCTTTGAAGAGGGAAAGAAGTGCTAACAGACCATGAGAAGGCACCTAGGACAAATCTAATCTACCACATTTTAGTATGCAGAGCTTACCTTTTTAACATTTATTCCCTTATTCATTCCCCCATTTCCTTCCACAAAGGATTTGAGTGAGCTTACAAAAATATTGACGATACAACAGAATAAATCTTTAACTGAATTTAGGCAAAAGTAATTTTTGTGTGTGAGTGTAGTGCTGGGGATCAAACCCAGGGCCTCATGCATGCTAAGCAAGCCCTCTACCACTGAACTATACCCAGGCCAATGATAAAATATTTTTAAGAAAATTTAAAAATGCATATTTCATGTGTGTTTTCAGAAAGATTTTGGATTTTTAATTAAGCTTTCCATACCCAAAAGAAAAGTAAAACCTCATCCATCATCAAATTTAGAAAGGACTAAAATTATAAATAACATATATCAATCCAAATATAGTGGCACATACCTGTAATCCCAGTACTTAGGAGACTGAGACAATAGGTACAGGTTTGAGGCCAGTCTCGTAAACTTTGTGAGAAATTTAGTGAGTCTTTGTTTCAAGATAAAAAAAGTGCTGGGAGTATAGCTTAGAAGTAGAATGCCCCTGGGTTCAATCCTGTGTAACACACACACACATACATACACACACACATTTATATCTATCTGTGTCTATATCTATATCTATACCTATATTTATATCTACATACATATACACATATATGTATACATAATTTTTAAAAAATAATATATATCAGATAAAGCACAAATTCTTATGCCATTGAGACTTGTGAGGAATTTATCTCATAGTTCTTTAAGGAGAAGACAGGTGTCTGTGATACTACAATCTCTACAAATTCCTAAGGCAGTTTTTGATGTAGGGCTACAGAAGAGATGTCTAAGCTAAATTAATGAGAGTGATTCTCTAAGTAATCAAAATCTTATAGTGTAAACATAGCACTCTTTGGGTAGGGCCAGTCTTTATTACTTTCGCTACCAGGCTTATATTAGAGATTGGTCAACAGAGTTATTTTCAAGTTGTTTACAACCTGCCATAAGGCAAAGGGTAAATATTCTCTATTGCCTCTTAAATCTTAAAACCAGTGTGACCTAGATGGGGTGATTGTTTTACAAAAGGTTTAGCTGCCCACACCCACACTCACACCAATAGCAGGTCTGGATCCTGTTCCTACCTCACACGGGCATTGACATGATGGGTTTCTCTCTCTCTCCCCCTGCCTCCCTCTTTAAGAAGTCCCTTTTTTTTTTTTTTTATACATTTCCCTCATTTGTTCTCCCAACTACTGATTCTAAAATTCTTCTGAATGTTTTCTAGTTCTTGGATTAGAATTTAGTCCAGATTATCTGAAAATTTAGACAAGGAGTTGACTTCTTGATAGCCTAATAGAATCCTCTAAATATACCCAGAAATCTATCTATGGATATTCTTGGTGGTTAGAATTCATGGGTAATCTTGATGCCTTCATGCTTTTTTTTTCTTTATTTTGATGATAGGTGTTTGAGGAAAGATGGCCCAGGAGAGAGTAGGGCCAGTTATTAACAAGTTTGTAGGCTTGATTTTCCTTTTCTTAGACATTTTCACAAGTATGTGAGTATATATGAAAATCAAGAAAATTACTACTGGAAAGAACTCCATATTCCTTTTTATTTATTAATGGCAAATGCAGGCTGCTTTTCTCATGAGGAAGTTGCTCATGAATTTTCATTCAAAATAGTAAATTAGTGTCCACACTTTAATATGTTTAGAGTGGAAAGGGATTCTGCAGGCAACTGTGCATATTAGATTCCATTTCTGGAAAGCTGGATTTTATTCTTTAACGATATTATGATTGGGCTAAATGCCACTGTTATTTCTTGCTTACCTGCCACATGGAGTAGAGGATGATGGGAAATTCTGATTTGTTACTATTATTTTACTTCATTAAAACACTTAAAACCAATTTTTTACGAGATTTTGTTACCACTCTCTTTAGCTTCTTTTTTTGAAATCCAGAGGCAAACGTCCCTGCTCAAATAATGTGAACAGTGAATACTTAGTGAATATTTGGGGAAAGAATCAATATGCTAAAGAAGCTAAGAAAATTGGATCATTTAATAGAACTCCCAGTATACACAAGCTGGTATTTCAGTAACCAGCCTGATGTTTTTAGATGTGTTAATATTAAATAAACCATTAAGCTACAGAAGACGGATTCATATACATGTGTGTACATGAATATATATGTGTTTACATATATATATGTAAAATACTCAGCATGAGGTGGAAAAACTTAGAAAATTTTAGTATTATCTTTTATTCAACCAATAATTGCTCTATTTCGATGATTTCTCAATTTGGTTGTCTGTTTTAATCAAAATTCCTTAGTGGGCCAAGCTGAAACCTCATATATTCACACACACCTCCCAAGGATTTCACTTGGGTGAAACTTTATCATTAAGCAAAGTTTAAGTTGTAATGTTGAGTTAATGATGCTCACTTTAAATACCAAAGGCTGAATGCATTTATGTATTCAAACACTTAGCTAGTCAAACATAACTCCCATCAGGGTTTAGTAGAAGACTTATTTCTTGTAGTATGCTAGCCTTACAAATAATATGTTGCCTTCCAATCTGCAGAAAAACAATATTAAATAAGCTTTTTATTATTGTATTTCTTTGGCAAAAAGCACTAGAATCTTTTTTCAACATTAAAATGCCATAGTAGAATGGTGGGCAATGTGCTAGGAAATACTTTTGTCAATCATCCGTAGTTAAACCCCATTTATAAATAAACACTAAAGATAAAACTATTTCCTTATAGCCTTGTCTCTTAACTCTGTCTCTATTAGATTTTCAGACTATAAAATATACACATTCATAATTCTGCATTTTTCTAACAAAAACTGGCTTTGAGTTAGAAATCTTTTTCTCCCCCATGATTAAGCTTTTAAACCTTCTAAAATGAGAATGTTATAACTACAACAGAATGTCTGACTCTTGGGCCTGGGGGAGTATCACTTGTCTAGCTAACATGCATGGTCCTGGTTCAGTCCCCAGCACTGCAATACAACACCAACAAGCCTCTTTTTTTATTGTGAACCTATTTAAGATAATGGATATGATAATTTAAAGGAAAAATATCATAAAGAATACCCAGTTTGGTGATGTGTTTGCCTTATAACACTTTCATAGAGGATGTATCATATTTATAGAGTGCCAAAAAATATGTTTTCAGATTATCAATATTAGGAGATTACATGAGCTTGAATGAATTGCCATAATAAACAAAAGCACAACTACAAAGTGAGGAAATCTTTCCCAAATTATAGTTCTTGTACTCATATCCCTTAAGATTCCTAGCTACTTGCCATATTTTTAATCACCTCTCTCCCTTATAAAAGAGAGACTAAGTCATTTGTCACTGGAAATTCAAGAGAGGAATTCAACTTGTTGAATAGGCATATTCTTCAAGGGAATACAGAGCTGCTAACTAGTTTTATGGTATCCTCTATAAATTCATTCATCTATGATCTTTTCTGTTTATCTGTATGGTAGCTAGCATTTTTCCTAAAAGGTATTGTCATTTACAAAATCACTTGAAAAACACATCCCTTTGCAGATAATACAAACATAAGAAAAGTTAACTACTTCCTTACTTAAGAATTTTTCCAAAATAATGTGTACATTGAAGTTCCAGCATTTCAGAAGTGTTCACAAGAATCTACAAAGATGTTTAGTAATTTATTCTAATTTGCTATAACGTTTTATATTTGATTTCATTAATTTGAAAAAATTTCAGGTCTTTTCCAAGGTGTGAATTACATAGTCAAGTTTATCAGACAGACACACACTTTTTATGTGCTTTTATTGGTGCATTATTATCTCATATCATAATGTAAATCATGTTGACATTGATATACATGCACACAGCACTTGGTGCCTCCCCCCCGGGCTTCCCATCTTCACACTTTTCATACAGAGGACTGAGACTGATATTGGGATTTCCACATATGTACACACAGTTGTTGTTAGTATTTCTAATAATAAACCTCAGTCTTTTCCCTCCCCTTCCCTTAGAAAACTTCCCTGGTTCCACTGAGGTTTCTCCTCCATTATTTGGAGTCCCTCTGGTATCCCAGTTACTCCCTAACTTGTGCATATTAAAGAAAACATATGTCCCTTTACTTTCTGTGGCTGGCTAATCTCACCTAACATAATGTTCTCCAAGTCTTTCCATTTTCTTGCAAATTACATTATTTTATTCTTCTTTATTGCTGAGTACAATTCCATTGTATTTCCCATAGTTTTGTGATCCATTCATTTGTTGATGCATACCTGGGTTGATTTCATAATTTGGCTATTATGAATTGTGCTGTCATGAACATGGGTATGAATCTATTACTGTAGTTCTCTGGTTTCAACCTCTTTGGAAAGATACCCAGGAGTGGTATAGCTGGATCATATAGTGGATCTCTTCCCAGTTTTCTAAGGAATCTCCACATTGATCTCCATAGCAGCTGAACTAGTTTGCAATCCCACCAACAGTGTAAAAGAGTTCCTATTTCCCCACATCCTGGCCAACATTTATTGTTATCTGACTTCTTGATGATTGCCATTCTGATTGGAGTTAGATGGAATCTCAATGTAGTTTTGATTTGCATCTCCCTAATTGCCAATGATATTGAGCACTTTTACACATATCTATTGGCCATTTGTATCTCTTCTTTTTCTGAAGTATCTATTCAATTTAGTTGTCCATTTCTTGATTGGGTTATTTGTTTTTCTAGTGTAAAGTCTTTAAGTTCTTTGTATATTCTAGATGTTAATCCTCTGCCAGAGGGATAGCTGGTAAAGATATTTTCTCATTCCATGGGCTTTCTCTTGCACGCACACTTTTTAAAAAAAGGTTTTGTCAACCAGGCATGATGGCACATGCCTGTAATACCAGTAGTTGGGAGGCTATGACAGGAGAATTGCATTGCAGGATTGAGGAGGACAGCCTCAACAACTTAGCCAGCCTGTCAACAACCTAGCAAGATCCTGTTTCAAAGCAAAAAAATTTTTTAAAAAGGCCTAGGGTTAAAGCTAGGTGGTAGAATGCCCCATGGGTTCAATCTCCCCAGTTAAAAAAAAGTTTTGACTTCTGTATCAGGGCTTCGTAAGAATTTGTTATTTGGAAATTGGTGTTAATTCCCCCCTGATAAACCAAAATATGATACCAAAACATTTACTGTATTTAACTAGTTAAATGTCAAATCTAAATATTCTTAGCTAGAATGAGAACAGACTAGCCTGGAGAAATGGTGAGTGTCTATAGTAGGCTCATTCACCACTTGTAGGTCTCCAGTCTAGATTCACTGGGAAGAACTTTCAGGTGCATTCAACTAAAATAAATCTTGTCTAAGATCCTTGATAAGGAGAATAATAGGAAGGAACAACTCCGTAGCTATAAAGGCATGGTAAAGGCTAGTGAAAAAATTTCCATGGTTCGGAGCATTTTATTATCTTACATATATTTTTCATTTGCTTAAAATTTATTCATTAATAATGCTCCTATTCATAAATCTCCTTTAAGTTCACTGTAAAAAGGAGGAGGAGGTAAAAGCAATGTGAAGGCAACTAATTAATTGAGCATCAGCTACATATAATCATTTTAAGTAAGCAAATGTGCCATTACCATATACTGAACATGAAATCTCATGTTGCTATTGGCTTTGGGGAATGAGAAACTATTATCTCCATCACTTACTGCTCTTCTGAAGTCATTCTTGCCCTACTGAAAATTTTTGGTTTCATTATTTATATCAATCACCAGGGATGCAAAGATAATAAATTCATCCCCTGCCTTCGAATTGCTTAGTCATAATCAAAGTCTTGTAAGCATAAAGAAGAAAACAAACTTTTAAACTTTTTCTGCTTATTGATAATTTTTCTGATATACTCTATACTTATACTTTACTGGGAAAGCAAGAAAAAAACTCGCTTTAAGATTGGAGTTCAGGTTCTTAAACATATTATAGTCTCCCTAATTAACATTCTCTTTAGGGAATAATCTCTTTAAGGAGTAATTTCTTGGGGTCAGGACTCAATTTTTCAGATTCCCTATTCTCCTCCATTTTTTTTCTTTGAAGTGACATCTAAGCCAATAGGAATTTGCTTGGCTTTGTAATTCTAGGGTACTGTGAAGCCCCCTAGTTTAATATTATATTTGGGTACAGGCTGATTGGGTTCATTCAAATGGGTCTTATCCAGAGCATGTAAGGTTGCCCCTTTAGGAGACCTATGGCTGGTCTAGCTTTTATCTCTTGGCTTACTCAGGCCCCAGTGGGATTTCTTGCTGACTAAGCCTAATCTCTCCCCTCACTCGCCCTGCCAAGACTCTGAGGTCCAGCTTCAGAGGCTCGCCTGGCTGTCCTTGGGTGTATCATGCTTTCATTGACATGTCAATGCCTCTGTAGGATTTACCTGAGGAAACTTAGGAATCTTGGAATCTTTTCTTGGGAGTATTTGAGAATGGTGGCAAAGGGAGTCCTAATTTAGCTTTCTCTTTCTGACTACAGTATCCCATTCCAGTTTATTGGGGGATACCCTATAAGGCAATATCCTCCTTGAATGCCTAGCAGGAAATGGAGCTGACATTCAGCTCAACCTCACATGCCTCCCCTTGAAATCTTAGGCAAAGAAAGGAGAGGACACACATCAGAGTACCTGTTCCTTCTACGTGTTTCCTTCCTATTCTCCCAACCCACTGATGTGAAAGGAGTGGCTTTTTCCTTTTTTTTGTTTGTTTGTTTGCGGTACTGGAGATTGAACCCAGGAGCATTCTACCTCTGAGCTACAGCCCCAGCCCTATTTTTTTATTCTTTATTTTGAAACAGGGTCTCACTAAGTTGCGGAGGGCCTCACTAGGTAGCTGAGGCTGGCTGCGAACCCGGATCCTCTGGTCTCAGCCTCCCAAATGCTGGGATTACAAGCGTGCACCACCACGCCTGGCTCCCTTTGTTTTTAATATGCCACCTGGATCACACTATCCTAATTTTGTGGGTAGCACTTCACTTTTCCAGTGTCTTTATGGTTAAACTGTAGGAAGGTGAGATAAATGGTGACAATGATTCAGGAGGTATTTCTCAGTGGTTATACCTGTCATGTAAGCAAATTCTTACTAGTCATTCCTTATTAGTCACAGAATTAATAAAGAAAGCCTCATGGTTTATTTGCCCCTACCATAGTGATTGGCTTATTTTTATTTTATTTTTATTATTTTGAAGTGGAGTACTAATTTGTATTTTACATGTATGCTGGAAGTCCTTGCTACATCAAGTGTGGTCCATGGACCAACAGCATTGTCAATACTTATTAAAAATGCAAAATCCTAGTGCCCCCGGTCAACAACAGCTGAATCAGTACCTTTATTTCAGTAAGATTCTCAGCTATGCTCTATGCACATTTAAGTTTGAAAATCATTGCTCTAGGCCACCATAGCCTTACTAAAGGTTTTGGCTATATCAACTATACCAATCATTGGCATTCATTAAACACATATTAATCAATTCCACATTTAAGCCAGTGATGGTCCTTATCTTCCATATCAAGGATATAATTATGGTAAAGTAATTAAAATAAAACAGACAGTTCTAAGTCCAGTTTCCCTATCATCAGGTATACTGTAAATTTTTTGACAGATCTATTAAGATTAAATTATAAGTTATTAAAATTATATATACATTTTCTTGCAAAGCAGTCTAATATATAGAGGCAAGAACAAGGTAATAATGAAACACTCAACTGATAAGTCCAGATTTATATCTGAGGCTGCTGCTTCATTAGTACTGATAAGGTTCTACTCAGTTACCCTTTGACAAGACTGTAGCATTTCTTTCAGGGGATGTTTTGGGGTGGGGGTGGACAAAGTCATAGTTTTTCATCCTGCATTTTCATTTTCTGATCACAGTGTTTTAAAAGAATCTGGGCTTTACTTATTCACCAGGCTTTCAATAGAGAATCACATTAATCCTTTTAAGCTCCTTATTCTAATGATTTATTTTGTTGAAAACCATAGTGATCCTCCTTTGAATTTTAATGATTGCTGGCTATTCAAAGATTCATTGTTTTGACTTCCTGTCCTTACCTTTGTTTCCTACATGTCTGTAGGGAACACCTGTCTAATACTGGATCTGCCACTGGTTCTCACTGGCTTACCAGAGTCACTCAAGCCTATCTCTGAGTGTTAAGCTGAAATGCTGGCTACTCATCCATGACAATAAATGTAGGCTATATATTTGCAGAGATAGGCAGATAGACAGCAGAGGGGCAGGTAAATGATTGAGTCATTTTCCAGTGAAAATCACATTGTGGATCTGATAGCATATTGTTATTACTGTAGAAAAATTAGTTAAATTAGAATTCTTCATCATAAATTTACTGAGATACAGTATTAGTAGATGAGAAAACAGTTCAAATTTTGAAAGTGCTGCTCTTACCCCATGTTCTAGACCAAGAAACCTTCAACAAATCACTGTCTTTCCATTTCTCAATCTGTTAAATGGCAATATTCTTCATTAAGGACATAGTCATGGCCATTTTGTTTAAATAGTACAAATTTTTAGAAAGGATTAGCAAATGGAAATAGCCATGACATCTCTCAGGTATGAGCATTGGAATTTCATGTTATGTTTTCAAAATCTAGGAGATGGCAGTGTTATAGCCTTAAGTTGCTATTTCACCCGCCATGTAACCGCACAGAGAATTTTTCCCTTCTCTTTCTTACAGGTATCATCTAGGAACATCATGGTTTTTCAAGAATATATTATTCTAATATGAGATTTTAACAACTACACTGTATTTATGCATAATACATTTTGTGCCTTATCTTCAGGCTTCTGGACTTTGATTCAGAATATCAGGAGCTCTGGGATTGGCTGATTGACATGGAGTCCCTCGTGATGGACAGCCACGACCTGATGATGTCAGAGGAGCAGCAGCAGCATCTTTACAAGGTTAGCGCTACCCTCCCTGCCTTTACCTTGCTGTGGAAGATCTGATTAGCCTGACAAGCCTCGCTCTCTCACAGGATATCTTTGCGTTCATTGTATGTATCATGGTGTCTATTAGAATTCCCTTCCCTGTCCCCAAACTCATTTCCATCCCTTGTGTGCTGACAGGCTGCACCGACATCATAATTGCAAGAAAGTTCCCTTTATCACATTCTATTTGGTGTAATTCTATAGAAGGACAAAGATGTATCTTCAAGATGAATAGCAATAAATGAAACTGCATTAATAAATAGAGTAAAACAAAATGAAGGATAAATGGACTGGTAACATTTAACAAAATGTGTTTTGATTGGAGCACTCAGGTGGATTCTGTTCAACTCTCAGATCTTCCCAGAGAAAAAGAAATTTTCCTTCAGTTTGGCTTGCTGCTGCCAGAGTACAAGGGCTTGTTCAATTGAATGTTTATTAGTGATACATAGAGCAGACATTGTCATATTAAGTCAATACATTTTCATGTGATTGAAGAAAACTGACTTAGAATTCACATATTGATTGTAGGCAATCCATCTGATAACTATCTATATTATTTTCTATGCCTGCTAATTCACCCTTAGCCTAGCATGTTTTACCAATTTTATTTAAATAGTCTTAGAAGTTCTTACAAAACAACCCTGTGATGTTGACTGAAAAACTGGTTGCAAGATTCATAGTGCCTGATAAAGCTGTTGGGGAGGGGAGAGGGACTTTCCACTGAAATATCAGACTGCAGTAAATCTTCCTCATTTAGGCAATTTTTATTGGAGTAATTCTGACAGTTGTCATCCTTGAATTGCTTTGAGCATATGGCATATTTCAAAGAGCAGATTGTGAATCATAAAAAATAAAATTAATAACTAACCACAGAATCAGCAACAGTATAATGACAAGAAACAACTACCCTCTAGCTTTTTAAAATTTCTTATAGAATAGGAAGTACATTCAAGGTCAAATAAAAGTTGCCTTTTTTTCTTTTTGAATTTTACCATTTTTAGTTACTTTTCATTCTTAATTTGTTGTAACTTTTGCCTTCTTTAAAGAGATATTTATGCTTTTTAAGAGTGTAGTTGACTTTAATTAGCATCCCCTGGGAATCATCTTAGTTAAGAGAAGATATAAGCTCTCCAGGGACTCACAAATGGTGACATTTTACTCTCTAAAGAATTTTGTCTAACACTGATGAAGTTTGTTGACTGTTAGCAGTTCCCTGTATGGATATTGCTCCATGTTAGTAACCAAGCTATCCAGCAAATCTTCTGATAACATATTGTTAGAGTAACAGTCTCAAAATAATATAACTAGAGCTAGGTGACTTCACATGTCATGTCAGGATCAGGAATTACATATGAAAAAATGCTTATCTATCCACATGAATTTAGTGATAGAAAAATATTTATTCCTATGTCATTATTTCAGAAGTTATTGCACTTATGATGTCAAATAACATTTCTTTTCTTCTTGATGCATTTTGCACATATGCTGGTATTTTTTTCAGAAACAGCACCATTCTTTGTCAAAATTACATCCATATAATTTACATCACAATTAATAGGAAATCACTGAACAAAAAGCGCAGTCTTCTTTTTCTTGTGGTTTCCTTGTAAGTGCTGTGCCTGAGAATTCCCATTCTAGCATATTGAAGGCCATTATTCCACCCCCTCAGTACTTCTGGCTATAGTATTTTTCCAAACGGTTTTCATGCTGTGTTTTTTTACTCATGACTCATGTCCTGTCGCCCTCATCCTGCTTTAGGGTGTTCCACATAGAACAGCACTAACTTTGCATTTGGTTTATAAACTAAATCAAAGACTGCATTCCAAACCAAGGGCAAATGCTACAGGTCCATAGGGTCTTTCTCTATGTGAGCCCCCAAATTATTCCAGAGGTTTGGAAACCTCTAAAACAATCCTGAGGATATTGACTAAGGAGTCATTTAAAACATAGGGTGGCCATGAATTAGAAAAACTGATTGAGGAGAAGTAATTTCAGGTCTTCTTTAAGAATACCTAGTGATTTCCCAGGTTGGGTCAACATTTTAATATCCCATTCTTCTATTCTAATCTGCTTTTCCAGAAATTAGCTGGACTGATGACTTGGGGGAGGGGAGTTTACAGCCTATTGATTGGAGAGACTCCTGAAGAAATAAAGCTTTTCAATTGATCCCCAGGTCTTTCTAGGCTTTAAATACCATTTGGGACTACCTTAATAATCTTTAATGACTATATTCATTGGCCCTAAAGATACCAATACTTGATCAACATTTCTTATTAAGATCACCATTGATATTTAGGGCAAAATATTTTTATTAGTTTGTGGGACCATACCTCACGCTAAAGAGTAGTTGCTATTGATGTTTCTCATTCACTGTGATGACTCAAAAGGATCCCTAACCCATTTCACAGCATTTCCAGTCCATCCTAATCTGTCTATATTATCTTTGTTTTATTTTATTTATTTATTTATTTATATACTTTTATTCATGTATTGTAATTGTACATCACAGTGAGGTTCAAAGTGATGCAAACATACAGCACACAGCACAGTGTACATCCCTCAGCATCCCACCCTGCTCCCCACTCCTCCCTCCCCATTTGAGTTAGCGAGACTGGTAGTGTTATCCTCACATATGGACGTAACATTATGTGAACTGTTCACTTCCTCAATCTTCCTTTCCCCCTCCTCACCTCCCTCCCTCAATCCCTTTCCACTATTCTATTCCTTTCTCTCATCCTTTATCCAAAGTCCCTTTTCTTTCCTATTTTCTCTCTAGCTTCCCCATATGAGAGAAAATGTATGACCCTTGAATTCCTGAGACTGGTTGATCTTACTTAGCATAATATTCTCTGGTTTCATTCATTTTCCTAAAAAAAAAAAAAAGACATAATTTTGTTCTTCTTTATGGTTGAGTAAAATTCCATTGTGTGTATATACTGTATTTTCGTTCTTTATTCATCTGTTATTACAACTACTATGGCGATCAGTATGGAAGTTCTTCAAAAGATTAAGAATGGAATCATCATATGACCCAGCTATACCATTCCTTGGTATCTTTCCAAAAGAAAGCTGGGATGCCATAGTGATACATGCAGACCCACACATGTTTTATACATATACATGCAGACCCATATATGTTTTATACATATACCTTGTATACATAGTTGATATTGAGCTAACAGTTGTTAGCTAAAAAATTAAGAGGCTGGGAGTATCGCTGAGTGGTAGAGTGCTTGCCTGGCAGGAGTGAGGCCTTGGATTCAATCTTAGGCACCAAAAAAGAAAAAAGATAAAAATGAAGCTTACAAAATAAAGTAAAATGAGATAAAAAAAAAATGAAGCTCATGATAGCTGATATAAATGGAAAGGATGGAGGTGAAACTTTTAAGGGAGATCTTCAGCTGAGTAACGGTGTCTCAAGAAGCTATAGGCCGGGACTGAATCACATTCCTGCAATCACTGCTTGTGAAACCTTTATTCTTTTCTCCCTGTGTGGCTCTGCATTTCACCTCCCAAATCCTTTCCTCATGTCTATATACATATCCATGCATTCCTACAGTCAGAAGTGGATCCCCAGAGTATACATTTAGAGATGTCAGGTTAGAGAAAACCTAGGAAGAGATTCTACTAATCAGAGAAAGTAAAGCTTATTTACTATTTTTGAGATTAGGCACTACTTTCCTATCTCTACTTACCTATTTTTATATTCTGGTCTCTGTTAGAAAATCAACTAGCCTTAACTCCTAGATACAGAACTACAGATAAATATCCCAGACTATCCATCCAGTAGCCCTCTTGTGGGGGGAGTCTGTTATGTTTTGCTTATCCAAAGCCAGCAAAATATCCAAGGAATATTAAAGGAAAAGAACTGGATTTAATAGACAAAGAATACATTGATACAACCTGAAATAATTTAGAAACCTCATACTACATTAAACTATTAAATACATTTTCAGTTTAAACCATTTCTTATTATTTTTCAGATTGTTAGAAGTTTAAAACCTTTTTCTTTCTAATTAATTTTAAACTGTAGTTTTGAGAGCAATCTAATTCTTATTAAAAATTAGCCATTCCATTGAATATGTTTTCTTCCTTGTTTTGAGGCAAGGAGCTGTAATGCCGTTTTCCCTGCACCCTTCTCTTTCCCACCCTGCCTCTGAATAGGAACCTTCTGTACCTATTTCCTAATAAACATAGGCAGTATTGTCAGCCCAGAAAATACAAACATTGTCCTTTCTCATTTTTTTCTTCCTCAATCGCCTCCAAGGAGAGTTTGCTCCCACTCTCTCTCTTTCTTTCTCTTCATTCTTTCTACCTTCCTAAGTAGGACAATTTAATTTGTCAAAAGTAACCACCGTGATTTTGAAAGTTCAGCTCCTATTTGGACTAGAGTTACGAAGCCAGAATTCATAATCACAGGGAGCTGTCACTCTGCTGGTCTGCATGTGCATTAACTATTAATGGAGAAATATTTAAACCCCACTTGCAAAGGAAAAAGCTTCATTTTTTTCATGTCTACAGATCAAAGGTGGCATTATTCTTGGGCTTGGGGAAGTGCAGTCACCTCCTCCCCCACCCTATAAATTTTGTAGACTGAGTGGCCTGGAAGTGTTTCAGTGACAGGATGGTTGTAGCTGAGGCTGTTGGCGTCTGCTCTTGTGCTGTGTTGTCCTCCCTGGCAGTCACAGCTGACTCTGTGGTACTTTAAGGGTGTGCTCCTTACCTGTGCACAACCTCCTGCCAGTTAGTTCTCTGCTACCTACAGAACTCAGATTGCAGAGCTCCTAGTGATCCTGGGTTGATGCAGGATTCCAGAGTCCATGGGTTAATTTCAAAGGCAAAATTCAGAAATTGCAGCCTGGTGATCATTGCTATAATCAAACAAGCATTGTTTTTAGATAGCATGAAGCTCACTAAAACATCACATTGATAAATTTGTTCCTTGAGTTGAATCCCTTAGTTTTTCCTCACCAATAAATATTAGATTAAATAATGTGTGTGTGTGTGTGTGTGTGTGTGTGTGTGTGTGTGTGTGTGTGTGTGTGTGCTAGGGATAGAACCCAGGGGCATTCTACCTCTGAGCTACACCCCCAGCCCTATTTTTTTATTCTTTATTTTGAAGCAGGGTCTCACTAAGTTGCAGAGGGCCTTACTAAGTAGCTGAGGTTGGCTGCAAATCCGGATCCTCCGGTCTCAGCCTCCCAAGTACTGGGATTACAAGCATGTGCCACCATGCCCGGCTTTAGATTATATGATTTCTGAGGGGTTAAAAGTAATCCTTCCATAAGCTGGGTGTGATGGCACAAGCTTGTAATCCCAGTACTTGGGAGGCTGAGACAAAAGGATCACAGGTTCTCAGTCAGCCTCAGCTACTTAGTGAGGCCCTCTGCAACTTAGTGAGACCCTGTTTCAAAATAAAGAATAAAAAGTAGGACTAGAGGTGTAGCTTGGAAGCAGAATGCCCCTGGGTTCGATCCCCAGTACCATAAAAAAACCTTCCATCTTAAAATAAATACTACTTCACCTGAGACCTTTATACTCACAGGGAATTTGTACTCAAAATTATATATTTAATTTTAAAATTTAGTTACTCATATGACTCTGTTTTATGGAGAAAATGCAAGTTTTCTGTATCTTATCTTTCTCCATTGGTATAAGTAGTGTCCAAACATGCCCTGTGTGTAAAAGGAGAAGGACCTTTCATTTTGCATAATATAATGGTTACAGAACACATTAATTATATTTTTACCTTGCTATGAATTTGAGGTTGTCTAAGAATCTATATAAAATATTTTTAATGAGAAATGTGTGCATGTATGCCTTTATCAGCTTGTACCTAACAAAGATGTATGATTACAAGGCACCAATTAAAAAAAATAAAATTAAAAAAATTTTTTTTAAATGTAGCTAAGTAGAGTGGTATATGCCCATAGTTTCAGCTGATTGGGAGGCTGAGGCCTCAGGATTGCTTGAGACCTGGAGTTTGAGGCTAGCCTTGGCAACATAGAAAGACCATATCTAAAAAAAAAAGTTAAATATAAATACAAATCAGAACTAGATAAAATATATAGAGATTAGAGGCTACTTCTATGAAAAGAGTTGAGAGACCTGTACATAGACTGCAAAATCCTATGTGGTTAATAAAGATGATCCTATAATTATATTTTGAGTTTCCTGGTGATTAAAGCGAAGAGGGAAATATGCCTAATTGCAGTTTGCATTTTCCATGAGAAAACTCGTATATGAGTTTTATACTTCCTGGAATGAAATTAAGTTTACTTTGATATTTAGACATGAAAACATTTTCTTGTAAGATTTTCTATATAATGACTTAGAATAATATGCAGACAAATTTTCAATCATAATAGTTCTTACAAGTAAAATTGTAACCATAATTCTTACATGTGAGCTAATTATTTTTCTCTAACTTTGTTGCCAGGTAATGTTAAAAGGCTGAGTAGAGCTCTCACTAAGAAGTGACTTCTTTCAATGATAGATTGGTTGGGACATCAAACTGCATGCTGGAAAAGAGAAATTAGGGGAGTAGAAATTAGAAAAATGTAAGAAATTAGAAAATTTTAAGCATTGAAAAACAAGAAAAGACATTAAAATTAATTTATATAAAGTTAATCAAAAACATAGGAATGAATTAAAATGATAGATGAATGGATAGGTAAGAAAATGTAAAAAATACAATTTTGTAAACTAAGCAATGAAAGAAAAGTTGGCTTAGAAAGAAATGATTATCAGAGAAAAGGGTAACTTAAAGGAGTAGGAGAAAATGTTACTCTGAAGAGTTTGAATGTGTGTTAAAAGACAAGCATAAGACTTTTAAAAGAAATGTGTATGGGATAGGATTAGATATTCTGAAGAATAAAAAATATAGAGTAGAAGAAGATAAATGGGATATAGTTGTCTTGTTATTTCATAATTGTTGATGTCAAAATGATGTTGTCATAGCTATGAGCTTATCAGAGGAAACAGATTAATCATACTTGCCTATATTTTATAAATTCACAAATTTCAACCCTCTTTTGATAGATCTCTTTCCTTTTATTGTGGACTGAGTTGACCTAAACAATGTCAGATGTGGTTTGGTACCCTTATAGACTGAACTTGAACTTCTAAAAGTGTAATAATGTCTGCTTTGTAGTCCAGGTAATTGTACCTAGACTTAAAATAGAAAAAAAAGATCCATGAACTTTAAAACTTTTTTCATATGTTGGTATATAGAATAGCAATATGTATCAAAAATTAAATTTTGTTAATTAGGCCTTATATTGCAATTTCAGTGCCAAGTTTTACCTCTCTACCTTGATTATTCAAAATGAAATAGATTATTAGTTATTGAAGCATTAGAGGTACAAATGTACCAGAAATATCAGGCACAAAAACTTAATGGTAACTTTTTACTTTTCCCAGGAGATTAATTATATAGCCTAATTGTATGTTAGATTAAGACTCCATTAAGATAAGAATATGCTTAAAATCATTATAATATTTCAAATAACATTATCTATTCATTTTAAGTGATCAGAACACGAGAACATAGGCTGCTATCTAGAAATGAATTTGTTGTTTCATGTTTTATTAAAGTTCAAAAAGTCCTTAGATTAACTATCATTAATTTGAACTTTGATGAATCAGTGTTTGGTATGAATAGTTGAATATATACTTTCCTTTTCTTTCTTTTTTTTAATGTGAGAGAGAACAAAATTCATCCTGAATATGTTTGTTTAGAAAAAGAAAAGGTAGATAAATGTGGTTTCCGAACAATGTATGAAACACTGTTTATGCTGGAGCCAATAATTCCTATTTGAATTACTTTTTTAAAAAGAGGAGGGGAGGAGGATGTTAAGCAAATAGGATGCCAAGAAATAGTTGGCTGTGTGTGTGGAAGGGCAAGGGAGGGAAGCTCCCCACACCCACACCCCCCAGCAGTTTTGTCTGGTGGGTGAGCTCCTGTCCGGAAGGTGCGTTGGCTCTGGGGCTGGCCTCCACCATTGTGAGGCTCCCCCTCTCCCTGGTCTGGCCGGCTCAGGCCTAGAGTGGATCAAACAAGCCGTGGGGAAAGTTCCCTCATTTGCATCACTTCTAGACAGCCCTGTCGTACTCTTTGCTGACAGGAAATCACTGTCTTTGTCACCTTTTCTCAGGGCCCTCCTTTTGGCAGAGATGGGCCATGTGACCACGCTTAATCACAACAACAGGGCTGGCTCCGGACTCAATGACATGTTTTCCTCAGCACTTCAATAAATGGGGTAGAGGAGTCAGTTGGAACTGACTACATTAATTTTAGAGTGAAAAGATAATTAACACTTGAAGGACTAATGCTAACAACCTATGGAATTATTATTCAAATTAAAGTTAATTTATCAAACTTATGAAAACTATCTGCTTTAATGTAACTGTTTAGAAAAATAAGCCTTGAATATTAAGAGTTGGGCATGTTGGAGGGAAAGTGGAAAGAAGGTGGGGAGGGAGAGGGTGTTGGGATGGAGGGAGGAGGGTGAGAAGCCAGGAGGAAAGAGGAGAGGGAAATCATAGCAGTCATTAGCTATGTTTGAAAAAGCAACTTAAATGGGCTAAAACTTCAACATTTGGGACTGAAGGCTAGTGCATGTAAAATGCTTGCTTAGATGATATGAATAGGACAGGGGCAAACAAAAGCAGCAGTGTGCTCCTAGAAAACTCTGCTTAAAGGAGTTTCCTTGGCAACAGAAATGCAGTTCCAAAAGTAGACAGAACTTTCCTCAGAAAACATACTATTAATAACAACCTTCCGGAACAACTTGGAACAATTTGACGACTTGGCAATAATAATGCCAAGTGTTCTGCAAATTAATCTAACACATAGCAGTTATATTTCTCTTGCCTGTGATTCTACTGGACTCTGCCTAGGGCTCATTGCTTTTCAGTGGCACAAAAGTGAAAAATATTTCTAAATGCAGTCATGGAAAAAGGAAACCAAAAGAAATGCTAGTGACCAATGGTGGCCAATAATTATATTCAGCCTTTGGGAACCAACCAAGAGATCTTAGTTTGATCAAATTAGTTTGTTTCAGTAAAAGTGCTCTATTTACTATCTCATTTCAGCACACATGCTTCCTCAAACAAAACTTCATAAAGGGTTAATAGCCTGAGACTCACTGTGGTGTGAAGCACATCTGAGACCACTGGTTATATAAATGTAATATTTCACTAAATACCTGCTGACTGTTATTTTAAAGGCATCATCATTTCTTGTCAGCTCAAAGAATAAACTAATCTTGAGTGGACTTGGCCAATGGGAATCATTTGAATTCTCCTGAAGGCTATCCATTTGCCAGCCAAGAGAAGTAGTGTGTTCCCCTCCTCTGACCTTTCTTGTATCCCTGGATCTAAAGGTTAAAAGTAATCAATATCTCATTGTGCTGCTTGGTTTCAGGGTAATAAGTAATAACCATCATGTTAAAATCCAAATGATTACAGATTGCACTTAAATGAGTTGACCTGTTAGGGAGATTTTATTAATTGCAATCAGGATAATCATTAGAGTTTGCTAATAAAATTTTGGATTAATTGCAAAAATTTCAGCCTTTAACTTTTTAAAGAATGTTACTTAATTAAATGGGAATGTGCAGTGTTCCTTTCTGTGTTAAGCTTAGAGCTTTGGTTTTAACCCCATATATTTGTAGGTTTCTTTCTGATTCCTGTAAGATAAATTACAGGAATTCCTAGTTAGAAAAGGTATTTAGTTCACTGCCATCTCTGACTCCTGAACTACTGAATACAGTATATATATATATATATATAATATATATATATATATATATATATATATATATATATTTCAGGTCAGTGACTTAATGAAAATGTCCATCACCTATTAGCATTTTCTATTTTAAAATTACTTATCTTTAATAGTTATATTCATATATTAGTTTGAAGCCAGAAAAATACAATATATGATTAAACTTTATAGACAACTATATGAATTGGCGTTATTTATTGTTTTGTCTAAAAAAATATAGTACAAAAGTTTAAAGGTGAAAATTCTCATTGACAAATATAAAAGGATGAATACTAGGATTCGTGTTCCATGTAATTATATTAGGAAGGCATTGGTTATCATAACCATAATGACGAGGAGTACATTAGATACATAAGTTATTGAATCCAAATATTTTGTTTTATTGTCATTCTGGTTTTTACAACTTATTAGGATTTCATGCATGTATTCCTAAGGCAGGAAAGTGAGGCAAGAAGCTACCTATAAAATGTTTTAGTTATTTCTGAAGTTCTGGTACCTGTTTAGAATAGTGGGTGAACACTGAGGGGATAGTATTTTCATATATAAACTCATTAATTTTCTTTCTGTTTTGTCCTTACCTCATAACCATGTCTAACTGTAGAAAAAAAGTAGATTTGTAGGTTGTTATGTCCAAGTCCAACTATCTCCATTACTAAACATCTATATTTCCTTAAGTCCTATCCTTAAGATTCATTTCTTTGGGAGTAAAAAAAAATTGGATTTTTTATGGAGGGTGTTGGAAAATAATATTGAGTTAAATGTCAATCCTAACATCTAGCTTAGATGGAAGAGAACTAGGAAAGAAAGGCGGTTGGTCTGCCAAGAGAAGAAATCCAGAAAAAGAACCAAATACATATGTTGTCTACATCACCATTTGGTAAAAAGGAAAATGTGTTCATGTGTATGGATGTGTGTGTATGTGTGTGTGTGTGTGTGTGTGTGTGTGTGTGTTTGTTTGCTATGGGATGGGAGTAGGGTGGAAGGGAAAGAAAATTAACATTGTTCAAGTCTTACCATTGGATTCTACTAGTGCCTATTCACATTATCTTAGTTATGCTCACAATGATTTCTGGGTTATTTTCTTATTTCATAGACACAGAGGTTAAGTAGCCAGCCTAAAAGATACAGAACTAGTTTCTTAGTCACGTGAGGCTAGGGTATTTTGAGATAACAAACAACCCCCAAATCTCTGGGTCCATGGTGAAGCAGTATACCATGAGGAAGGGGATGGATAGTATAGTAAAGCTGGTTCATTTCATGGTGACTAGAAAGCAGAAACAGAGGGAAGAAGGAGCCACAGACAAACCTACCCTTGCAGGGCATGCCCCTAGTGACCCACTTCCTCCAAGTGGGCCCCATCTCCTACAGTTCCCACCACCTCCCAATAATGTCATCAAATTATGAATCCATTGATGGATTAATCTGCTGATGAGGTTAGAACACTCATGCTTCAATCACTTCTCAAAAGCCCCACCTATGAACATTGTCACATTGGGGACCAAGCCTTCAACATGTGAACCCACTCAAAATCATTGACTGGACCTAATCACAACTGACTTCAAAGTTGATGGAAAAACACAGCCCTACCATGTGCCCAAAAGGCAGACAACTAGAAATACTTTTTGAGCTGCACCAGTAATTTTCACAAGAACTAAGTAAAATAAGTCCCAGTTTGAAACCAATCTGGGTCGTTCTAACACCCATATTCTTTCTCTAACATGCAGTTTGCCCACTCACTGTCACTCATATTCTCTTCTCTACAACAGATAGATTTCTTGCAAGAACATTTTCCCCCACCCTCTACATGAACTTTCTGTGCTAAGATATAAAGAGGAAGGTCCTAAACGTTAGATGGTGCAATTGCAAAGAAAACATGATGGACTTGGGTTGGCTCTGTAGCCACTCATCAGGCTGTTCTGTGGAAGTTCCCAAACACTCTTAAATGGCTCAGCACCCTGGGGAAGTGTTGCCATGTTGAATCTCACAGGGTCCTCTTCTAATCTGTCAGATTCAGGAAAGTTAAGGCTGAAAATATTTGCGCATTTTTGGAAATGTGCTAAAGGCAGGATTGCCCTCAGAGAATTCAATCTCATGGATCCTCTTATTGCCAAAGTAAGTTACTGCAGAAAGGTCCCCATGGAGAAGTACTCTATAGGAATATCATTTGCAGAAAAAGTATTTTCCAGTCTTGTCAAAGAAGCAATTTCAATTCTCAGAAACAAGCATATTTTTAATAATGTGGGCATTTGTGGAGCTCATACATTCTTAAACTAGGCCCTTTTGTGACACTCTATCCCTAATGAGGCACACTGGGGTAAGCTAACAAGGAAGGAGTGGTATTCCTGCTGAACCTTAATTCATTTCCATAAGACACAAAACACACACCACACACACACACACACACACACACACACACACACACACGCACATGCACATGCACACACATGCAGACACACATATTTCTTTTTCTGAAGATAGGAAAGAGCAAACCAAGTAATATTCTTATTGTTTTGGGGTTGATTTCAATTTTACCTCTAATTTTTTTTTTCATACAGAGATCTAGTCTTTCTCCACAAGGATGTCTATACACTCTTGAAACTAATTCAAACTTACTATTTCAGCTCCTTTTTTAAGTAGTTGATTCCATATGCTCATAGATATTTGCATAAAGAAAATTTATGATTTGTGACATTCTCTTTGTCACTTTAGCCATTAAAAACTGAGAAATCTGTGGAAGTACACACAAATATGTTTATGCACACACATTTACATGTGTACACACACATATGTGTACAAAGTATTAACTTGTTTAATTTTTAAAAAATATTTCATCAGAATTGAATTTGGATGAAGCCATATTCTTTGGGCCAGATATGCTGGTGGTCCCAAGACATTTAAATCATGCATACATAAATAACTACGCAAAATTCCTTCAGATTTGCCAAGATTCAGTCTGGAGCATATTTCTATGCTATAAATCTTTGCTTATTAGCTTTTGCTACCTTCATTGCAATAGTACCATCCCTTTCAACACTCACAATTGCCTCCCTGAGAAAGCCCTCCTTGAGAATAATTAGTCATTGAATAGTGTTATTAGTTAAGTGCATATTTTAAATAATGATGATAGATTTTGGCTTGGCTGACCAAAATTTGAGAATGAATGATGATAATTTTGTTAGACCTCACACTCCAAGAGGGGAGGTTTGTGTTAATGCTTTTACCCACATATTTCCAGTGCCTAGCACAATGCCTGGAACATAATAGGAACTCAATAGGTATATTTTGAAAAAAAAATATTTTCGACAAGGTTTATTCAATAATTAAACTCAGCTGGGCATGGTGACGCATGCCTGAAATCTCAGTGTTTGGAAAGCTGAGACGGGAAGATCACAGGTTGAAGGACAGCCTCAGCAACATAGTGAGATTCTCAGTAAATTAGTTAGACCCTGTTTAAAAAGCAAAAAATGAAAAACTATAGCTAGGGATATAGTTTGGAGATAGAATGCCCTTGGGTTCAATCCCAAATAACTCTCTCTCTCTGTTAATCAGGATTATTCATTACTTTTTTGAGAAAACAATTCCATTTTCATGTTATAGAAGTTATGTATAAAACTTCATAGCCTTTTATATTGTATATAAAACAAAAAAAATTCTCATTGAAAGACCAAAGTATAGTAAGGACAATTCTTAATCATCAGAGTGCTCATATTTGGCTAGGCCGATATCAGGGAGAAAGCGAGAGTAGTAGAAAAAGAAAGAAGGTGAAAGAATGACAAGGACACCAATTACTGAGACATCAATAGTATAAGAATGTACAACTACCCACCATAGTTCTGTAGATGATCTCTCATTTCTCAAATTATGACATTCTCTGATATATTTTTGATTAGACACATGCCAATATGATTATCTATCATATGAGGATAACATGTTCCATGCAAATATGAGACCTAAAAAAAAAATCAAACAATAAGCCGGGCGTGGTGGCGCACGCTTGTAATCCCAGCATTCGGGAGGCTGAGACCGGAGGATCCGGGTTCGCGGCAAGCCTCAGCTACCTAGTGAGGCACTCCGCAACTTAGTGAGACTCGGTTTCAAAATAAAGAATAAAAAAAAATAGGGCTGGGGGTATAGCTCGGAGGTAGAACGCCCCTGAGTACCGCAAAAAAAAAAAAAAAAAAAAAAATCAAACAATAGATACACTTGAATAGTCATTAAAAATGGTAGACATATCAGCCCAATTTGTTCTTGTATCTTTGTTGGCAGGAGAATTTAGTGACACATTCATTGCAGAAACTTAGACCTGACTTCAGGTGAGTATATGTTAAAGAAAAGAGTGAGAACAATAAGGAGCTCAGACTTGGGCTTGCTTTTAATCCTGGTTTATCATAATTTGTGTGGGGGCGGGGGTGGAGAAAACCTGAAAGAGTAGCTTATCTTTCCAGAGCTGTATCTATCTAATTTAGAATAGGAAAATTTAAAAATTAAATTTCACTACTATAATGCCAGGTGAGGGCTAAAACATGCTTTTGAAACTTTCTTCTGCATTTTTGTTTTAAAAAAAGTTTATACTATTCATAATTTTTAAAATAATTTATATATGGCTACTTATTATCTATTCATCTATCAATCTATGTATTTTACTTAGCATTTAATTGTGAACTTTAATGGTTTTAAGCAATTAAGAAAAGGTTAAAAGATACACCATTTAAAATTGGAATTTAAGCCAGGCTTAGCAGCACATGATTGTAATCCCAGTACTTGGGATGGCGAGACAGATGGATCACAGGTTGGATAACAGCGTCAGCAAGTAGTGAGTCTCACATCAACCTAGCAAGACCCTGTTTCAAATTAAAAATAAAAAATAGGGCTAGGGTTATAGCTTGGAGGTAGAATGACCCTGGGTTCAATCCCTAGTACCAAAAAAATAAATAAATAAAATAAATAAATTAATTAATTATAATTGGAATTTAATAAAGATTTGTGGTGAATTCACTTCCTGGACCTATTTGTGTCCACTTTGACATTGCTTTGGGTTTATTGACTTCCTACTAAGTTTTGTCCTTAGCTTTCCTTAGCTGGGATACCCTGAGATTTGTATGAACATGTATTAAGAACATTCTGGTCTATATGATTTTGTTTTCCTTTTCTCCACTGTCATCTGCCTGGTGATGCTAAAGACCCATTCTGTGAAACACTGGTTCTTATAAACTATAAGCAAAAATGCTCATGTTCACTAAAATTTAAGTATAAATGAATCTCTAGGGTTGTGTGAATTGAAATCTTTTTCTGCAACATGGAAATATAGCCGAAGAATTCAAATTTGGCTAGCATTTTATAATCCATGTTTTGATGATAGTTTCACAAGGCTCCATCCATCCAAGTTTGGGGTAGAAAAAGAAATAAAGTATGGAAACACTGTCAGAAGCCTTTTCTGTTTACAAAAAGATCCAGGGATACTGTGAGTAATGCCAGAAATTTCGTGCGACAGCCAGCTCTTGTGGGAGTTTTGAGCTCACCAAATTCAGAAAATAGTTCCAGAAAAAAGACTGGAACACAAAATTTTTTTCTTTTTTTTTAATTTTTAACTGAGATGAATAATTGTGTCCCTGTTCATTGTCCACACTGTTTCTTAGTCCTATGTCCTGCTGGGGTGGACATCTCCCCAGAGTCAGGTTATATTTGGCACTCAATAAATACTTTCTGAATTGAATCACCTGCTTAATGACTCTTTTCTGCTGAATATTCCTAAATTAATCTTAGAAGTTTTGTACAGTTAGTTCCAGGGCAAGTGAGAATTTCAGTGGCATGTCCAGACTGCAAGTGACCTCCAAATCACCTTCATTTCGTTTCCTCTCTTTCAGGATTTTTTTTTTTTTAATCCATTCTAGATAGGAGAGAATTTGTCCTCCATTAAAGATCTTTCCAGAGGGAATTCCACAATCTACTATTAAAATGTTTAATAACTTTCTCTGCCTGGAAAGTCTTCTTATATCTAGTGTAAATCCCCTCTGTTGTTAGATTTAATTGTCAAATCAACCAGAATCCATGCTCTGTAATTAAACCTCTTCTGTCTTTTTTCTATGTAGTCACATTTCTCAAGCTTTTCAGGTTAAAAAGAAAATCTTTTAAAATCATTTATTTCAGTTTTGTCTATACTTTCTCTAACTGAAACTACTTCCATCCTCTTTTGTAAGAGAAAATATGCTAATATTGTGAGACTGCTGGTAAATCCATATATTTGAGGAACTTTAACAAGCTCCATGGGTTTCTCTATCAGATTTCTCAGCTCTGTCTTATTAGTGGCTAATAAAGGAGTTCATGGATGGTTTGGAAGAGGAATGTGGCCTGTCTGAGATGGTTTAACATATAGTCTATACCTAAAAAAAAAAAGAGTTTAAAAAAAATAAAATGACACAAAAATGGACCCCCCAAATCATCCTTCTACTTAAGGACAGAGGAGCTGCTGCTTCTCTCAGTGGCTACATAATATATTATTTATATAAGAGTCAGAATTGTGTTTGGGGCTTGATTTCCATTTGGAACATACACCATATGACAGTTTTCCTTGGCTTATTGCTGTATATGTGGCTATCTATTTTTAATATATTGCTTTTGTCTCTTCCTCATGCTTGCTTACATCTGTTGATATGAAAACTGACATAAAATTTTTAAACATAAAAAAGTGATGGAGAAAGAGATGATAAAAGACAAACAACATTTCAAGGGAACACGAGGTGGAGAAACAGGAACGAAGTCACCATGGAGGGAAACCGAAAGCAGCTTCTGCAAGAAAAATGGGAAAGAGGGTCAGAACAAGTGTGCTCAGTCTCAGAATAAAAAATGCCTGGGAGGCTTCACAAAGCATTTCTAAGTTAGAAAGAGCTAAGTACATTTTCCAAGTCAGAAGAAGTGAAGTACATTTCCCACCAAATTTGTTAAACATTTTTAAGCTTCAGTTTTCAAGCCTAGAAAAGAGGGATAATGATACTCACTTTGAAAGGTTATTGTTAAGATTCAGCGAGGTAATGTATATAAGGGATTGACCTGGTAAATAGTATGTGCTCAATGCATAATACAGAATCAATAATTGACAAACTATGGCTTGCAGGTCAAATCCAGCCCACAATCTGTTTTTTTTTTTAATAAAGTTTTATTGGAACAGAGACACACATTAATTTATGTGGTTATGGCTGCATTTGCAGTAGAATGGTGGAGTCCAGTAGTCTGAACAATGATTGTATGACCAACGTACCTAAACCGCTTACCGTCTGGAACCTCACAGAAAAAGTTTGCTAATTCCTGGTATAAATAGTAACAGTTATGGCAACCCTGTAGAAATATATTTTATTCTTCAGACTTGAATGATTTCCCAGTTCAATTTTCTGTCTGCTGTATTGCAGAAATATCTGTTGACTATCATTCTTTTGCCCAAGATTCTAATTTTCCTTTTATAACACCCAAACTCACCCTGTTTTCTTGCTTTTCAGTGGAACATCAAATGGTTAATTGGTTCATTTCACCACCAGGTGGCCTCCTATACTCTATTGTGCTTGTGGGACCCAAAGAAAATCAGAAAGTAGATCTGATACACTTACAATTTGGGCTGTTCTTATAGCACTTCACTGGTGGCTCGACTACTTCGAAATCACTCTGTAAATTCTGCATTTCATGTCTGGCTCTGAAACAAAAATGAATTCACACTGACCTTCTTAGAAAATGAATTCTAGGTCAGAGACAGAAATAGTTAAAACAGTAAAAATAAAAATATTTAAATATGTACTCACACATACATACACACACATATACACCAAAGTGGGTTTTTTAAAAAGAAACTTGGTAGCTCCTGTAGTATCTTCACTGTGACTCAGTCCCACTCATGTGTACGCAGGGTTGACTGACCTGGATGCTTCCTCAGGAAAAGACAAAGGCCACTGACACTCAAGTCTTCATGAATTCATCTCTCTTGAAGGAGGTGGATGGGCCTCATCTCAGTGCCCCAGTATATATTTTATTGTATAGACCCCCCCCCTTTGAGTTTTCTTTGAGCTTATTTTTAAGCTTCACTAGAGATCAGCTGTGTGATAAAGTCTGAGAGAAGGAGGCCAGATTCCCTTTGGGCAAACTCAGATCTTCTCAAGTCTCATTTTCTCCACCTGTGAAGTGAAGGGGCTTATCTGAGTGGCTCTGAGGTCCCTTTCAATTTCAACAGTCGCTGTTTGGTGAGAAATAGCAGACTGCTTCAATTAGTAATTTACTTTATATAGATTTTGCCTATAAGCAATCTGGCAAAATCAGATTTTATTTTTGTGTTTGTGTGTGGTACTGGGGATTGAACCCAGGAACATTCTACCTGTTAGCTATACCCCAGAACTGTTTTATTTTTAATTTTGAAACAGATTCTCACTAAGTTGCAGAGGGCTTCAAGAGTTTTCTGAGGCTGCAAACCTGCGATCCTCCTGTCTTAGTCTCTCAAATACTTGGATTACAGGTGTGCACCATTGCCCCTGTCAAAAATCAGAATTTAAGGCATGCCAGTTTCAAAGGCTACAAACTTATGGGTAAGTATAATATTTTTAAACTACCATAAGAAGTATACTGTGTAAGTGCCACACTATTGTTTGTTTGTTTCCAGTAACATCATCAATATGTGTTTTCTGGAACTTCTTAAATCTTTTCATTTCCATTTTACTTTTATTCAGTGGTAGATACTATTCTATTGGATTCTTTATACTAACTTTTCCTAAGTCTCTCATGGAAATTGAACTTTCTCTTTGACGCTTCATTTTCCACATATTTTAATTTTCCTGCCTTTTTCTTGAGGTAAATTTACCAAATGCCCCTCAATCTTTTTCCGAACAGACTAGAGCAGATATATTCACTTATATTTCCTTTGAAAATTGGTCATTTCCTATTATATGAGCAAACTCTCCTTACTTTCTCCTGGTGTTGTGGTATGTACAGCACTGGTTTATGTCTGAACTATTCCATCAGATGTCATAACAAATACAGCTAAAGGAATCTAGCAGTCTATGAGGAAAGAACCAAATGAACCTTGCGGCATTTTGGTGAAGAATAGGTTCCCTTAGGTTCTTTCTCCTTTTTGACTGACACGCCGGGTGCTGCACTAAACCTGGGAGTGCAGCTGTCTCTTTGACACACCGATTTTATTTCCTCTGGATATACCCAGTAGTGGGATTGATGGATTGGATGGTACTTCTGTGATTTTAAAATATATTTTTATTAGTACATGGCACATTATAACTCTACGTCATAGTAATATTCAAAGTGATACATATGTACATACATACATCACTTGTATTTACCTTGGCAACCCCCCCCCCCGCCCAACTCTGTACTTTGAGTAAGGTTGGTAGTGATACCTTCATCTATGGACATAAGATTATTTGAACACTTTTCTTCCTTAATCCTCCCCACTCCCCCCACTCTCAACCCCCCCCCCACTTTTCTACTTGTCTTTATTTTCATTTATCTGAATTTTCATTTCCTATTTTCTCCCTAGCTCCTATATATGAGAAAAAATATACAACCCTTAACTTCCTGAGATTGACTTATCTCACTTGACAGTTGGTTCTATTTTTAACTTTCTGAGGAGCCTCCATGCTATTTTTCAGAGCTGTATTTATTCACATTCCCAACAAGTGTAAGCATTCCCTGTTCTCTACATTCTTCCCAACACTTTCTTTTGTCTTTTTTAAAATAGACAAAACTGTTCTAATTGAAATGAAGTGATTTCATTGTGGTTTTTATTTCATTCCCTGATGATTTATTATGTTGAACTTTTTTTCATATATATTACTGGTTACTGGCACTTGTATGTCTTTTAAGAAATATCTATTTAGGTCTCATGCCCATTTTTTAATCAGGACTTTTGAATTTTTGCTATGGAGCTAATTGAGTTTATTATATATTTTGAATATTAAACCCTTGTCATAAGCCAGACTCAGTAGCACACAGCTGTAATCCCATGACTTCACAGGCTGAGATAGGAGAATCACAGGTTTGAGGCCAGACTCAGCAACTTAGCAAGACCCTTTTTGAAATAAAAATTTTGAAGAAAAAAAAAAAAGGCTGAGGATATAGCTCAGAGGTAGAATGCCCCTGGGTTCAATCCCTGATACCAGATAAACAAACAAAACACCTTGTCAGGAGTATAATTTATAAATGTTTTTCTCCCACTCTGTAGGCTGTCTCTTCACTCGATTTTTTTCCCCTTGTTATTTCTAAATCTTTTTTAGCTTAATGTATCCAAGTTGTCTATTTTTGCTTTTGTTGTCTTTGCTTTTGCAGTAAAAAAAAAAAAAAAAACAAAAAACAAAAACAAAAACAAAAAAAACCATTGTCCAGATAAATGTCAAGAAGCACATTCCTGTGTTTTCTAATAATTTTATATATAAGCTTTGGGTCTTATATTTAAGTTTTTAGTCTATTTTGAGTTGTTTCTGTGTATAGTAAGAGATGGGATTCTTTCGCATATGGATTTCCAGTTAACCTGCATAATTTGTTGAGGAGACTGTCCTTTTCCCACATGTGTGCTTAACACCTTTGTCAAAAATCAATTGCCTATAAGTGTGTGGATTTACTTTGGGGTTCTTTATTCTGTTCCATTAGTCTATGTGTCTATTTTTTATGCCAGTACCATGCTATTTTGATTACTATAGCTTTGTAGACTATTTTGAAATAAGGTAGTGTGACTCTTTTACCTTTATTCTTTAACTCAAGATAACTTTAAAAAAAAATAAAAAAAGATAACTTTTGCCATATGGGGTCTTTTATGTTTCCATACAGATTTTTGGATTGCTTTTCCATATCTGTGTAGAATGTCATTGATAGTTTGGTAGAAATTGCATTGAAGCTACAGATCTCTATGGGCAGTATAAACATTTTAACAATATTTATTCTTCCAATTCATGAATATAGGGTATCTTTTCATTTGTGTGTGTGTGTGTGTGTGTGTGTGTGTGCATTTTTCAATTTCTTTCACCAATGTTTTCTAGTTTTAAGTGTAGATATATTTTTACCTCCTTGGTTAAATTAATTCTAAAATACTCTATTTTTTTGTAGTTATTGTAAATGGTATTATTTTCTTGATTTTTTAAAAGAATGTTTGTTCTTCGTGTATAGAAATGCTACTGATTTTTATGTTTTTTTTTTTTATCCTGCCACTTTTCTTTTGGTGAAGTCTTTAATAAGATTATGTCATCTGCAAACAGAGACAATTTGGTTTCTTCCTTTTTCCGTTTAGATATTTTAAATTTTTTCTCTTGACTAATTAGCCTAAGTATCCATCAACAGATGAAGGAATAAAGAAAACGGTGTACAATGTGAACAATAGTATTCCAGTGTATCAGAATACTATTCAGCCATTAAAAATAATGAAACTGGGTCATTGGCAACAGTACAGCTAAACCTGGAGAATATTATGTGAAGTAAAATAAGCCAGCCACACGGTGGCACATGCTTCTAGTCCCAGTACTTGGAAGACTGAGACGGAGGATTACAGGCCCAACACCAGCCTCAGTAATTTGGTGAGACACAGCAATTTAGCGAGATTTTGTTTCAAATAAAAATAAATAAGAAGCCAGGCGTGGTGGCGCACGCTTGTAATCCCAGCATTCGGGAAGCTGAGACTGGAGGATCCGGGTTCGCGGCCAGGCTCAGCTACCTAGTAAGGCCCTCCACAACTTAGTGAGACTCGGTTTCAAAATAAAGAATAAAAAATAGGGCTGGGGGTGTAGCTCGGAGGTAGAATGACCCTGAGTTCAATCCCTAGTGCCACAAAAATAAATAAATAAATAAATAAATAAATAAATAAATAAATAAATAAGAAGGACTGCAATGTAGCTTAGAGGTAGAATGCCCTTATGTCCAATCATTAGTCCCAAATAAATAAACAAATTCACTTAAATCAATTGACCTCATATAAGTAGAGAATAGAATAGTTACTTGCAGAGGCTTAAGTGTTTGGGGGGGGGTTACAGAGCTACAGGTTAATATTGGTCAAAGGATATATAGTGACAGATAGGAAGATTATTTTTTTAAGTGTTCAGAATAGACTAATATAAAGACAGAAAGTGAGTAATTGAAGCAGGCAGGGGTTGGGGAGGATTCGTGAGGAAGGAGAAGATAAATTGGGAATGACTACTAATGGTTATGGTGTTTATTTTTTGGTTGATGAAAATGTTCTAACATTAATTGTGATAATTACACAACTATATGCATTGTATACTTTAAAATGGGTGAATTATATGATATATGAATTATATCTCAATAAAGCTATAAAAAACACAAGTGCATAATTGAATTAAACATCTACCCTGGGAGACCAAGAGACAAGTAGTTACTCTAGTCTCAAATTCCCTACTGGAGTTACTTCTGTGGAGAGCTATATAGTCAAAGGTAGATTCTTATTTGCAAATTTTTCTGCTTTGCAAATGTATTAATTGGCATCAAACTCAACTAATAATTTGTAAAATTGGTGTCATTTTTTTATGCCTAAACCAAAAGACATTTCCTATTTTAACTCTCTTATTTTTCTCTTATATTTTCTGAAAATTAACTTAGGTTCTTATGTCTTAATGCATATATTAGGAATTAATGGTCTAATATTTCTACCTTAAAGAGTAGAGAATGATGTTATATCATATTAATAATTAGATAAGGATGAAGCAATAAAGCATCTGTTAGGTATTGCAGTATGCAATGGAGAACGAAATAAAAGGTTACCCTTTTCTTTAAGTAATTATAATCTAATTAGAAGAGTAAAACTGAAGAACCTGATATAATAGCAAAGATATAAACTTGTGCATACAAAAAACTTAAAAAACTAGTCTTCTTACAAAGTATTCGTATAAGAAATAATACTTGAACTGGACTCTGCTGGATAAAATTTAACTGGTTGTATGTGCTTTGCAGAAGAATGCATGTAAGTATAAAACCTTAGATCTGCAAATTAGCTTATATGCTCCTAGAACTTTATCAAAAAAAAGAAGAAGCTGGATGTGGTGTCTCAAGCTTGTAATCCCAGTAGTTGGGAGGCTGAGACAGGAGGATCGCAGGTTTGAAGCCAGCCTCAGCAATTTAGTGAGGCTCTCAGAAACTTAGTGAGACCCTGTTTCCAAGTAAAATATATAATAGGTCTGGAGGTAGAAGGCCCCTGGATTTCATTCCCAGTACCAGGAAACAAACAAACAAACAAACAAACAAACAAACAAACAAAAAAACAGGAAGAGCTAGGAGTGATGGCATCTGCCTCTAATCCTAGTACTTGGGAGGTTGATACAGGAGGATCACAGGTTCAAAGCCGGCCTCAGCAATTTAGTGAGGCTCTCAGCAATCTAGTGAGATCTTGTTTCCAAATAAGAAATCAGTCTGGAGGTGTAGTTTGGAGGTAGAGTGCCTCTAGGTTCAATCCCCAGTACCACACACACAAAAACAAACAGCAACAACAATAGGAAGACACTCTGGAGAAGAATAGAAAATCAGTGACAAATTATAATAGATCTAGATCATGTGTTCAGTGTCTTTTTTTTCAGTCTGTTGAATATTGACTCCAAAATTTGGCATTTTATTTAGTGACATTATATATAGAAATATACAAAGCAATGTCATAAAAGAGATGAGAATAGTTATGCCAAAGCTCACATTTTCTTAGCTTGCAACATTTGGATCAAGTTTGAGCCAACAATCATATATAGTACTTATTATGTAATAGGCATTGTTCTAAGATCTTCACGTGTATTAGCACCCTTATGAAGTAAGTATTAAAAAGTAAGTACTGGGATTTCACCGTTCCCTGCACAATACCTTTTTTCTAGGACAAAAAGTAAAAGCAAGTGGGAAATAGCAGTCTTACTTGCAAATGAGTGGCAGACCAACAAATTGTATTATAATAGTCACATGTATTGAACTAAAGACTTTTTTAAATGTTTCATTTAACATGAAGCTGAAATTCTCACAAACATGATCTATTTACTTCTCAAAATATCTGTGGTAGATAAGTGGCAAGGATAGTTTTGTCCAATTTTGCAGATGGGAAAACCATAGAAATTTGAGATGACTTCCCTTGAATTGTATGGCAAGCCGCCAACAAACAAAAGCAGAAGAAAGAAAAAGAAAAAAACCAAACAACAAAAACACACAAAAAAAGAACAGTCACAGGACTGAGCAGACTCAGTGAAGGGGTTCCCTCTCAATGGTGCTTAGAAATGTTTGTCAATATCAGAAGTTTTAATACTTATTTCTTCTTGAAAAGTTACCTGTTGTGGCAATAAGCGATTGTAAATGATCACATCCTGTGTTTCTGCTTCTTTTAGTCCCTCCCTCCCTTCTCTCCTTTATTCCTAACTTCCTTCTTTCTTAGTACTGGGAATTGAACTCAAGGCCTCCCATGTGCTAGGCAAGCACTCTACCACTGAGCTATGTCACCAACCCTTTTATTTTATTTTTGAGACACCTTCTTCCTAAGTTCCCCAGACTGGCTTTGAACTTATGATCTTCCTGCCTCAGCTTCCTGAGTAACTTAAATTATAAGTGTCTTCCACCATGTCCAGGTCCAAACTCCTCTTAATGAAATTTTTAGCTTTTTAAAAAAATTATTCTATTTTATGTTATGTTATTTTATTTATCTTGGTATTGAGGATTAAACTCAGAAGCTGAGGGTCTCACTAAATTGCTGAGGCTGTCCCTAAACCTACAATCCTCCTGTCTCAGCCTCCCAAGTACTAGGATTACAGGTCTGAGCCACTGGGCCCAGTTTAGCCTGTATTTTTTAAATCATAATCATATCGTATCATCTGATTGTTTCAGGGACGTCATTCACTAAAGACCTTCTCTCTAGCTATAATTTCCTTTTCTATAACGCCACTTATCTTACATAAATTTTATGATTTATTCTCTGTAGGCTAGTAATTATTTCTCCTGTCTGACTAAACATTTGTAATTTTCCATATTTATCATTTTCTCTTCATGTATCTATGTGTTTTCTTCATTTTGTTCTTCAAATCTTCACTTCTCCTCCTTCTCTTTGGTAGAACTGTCCTAATAAACTTCCTCTAAAATGTTCATGACAGAGTCCCTTACATAGCTGGAAAAATGCTCAAAAGCAGTTATCATAACCAAGATTTTTTAATTTATGGGTTAATTTATTCCAGTAGATTTCTACCTGTAGCCTAGACCTTCTTCTATGAGTTATCATTCTTCTGAGTGACCTCAAGTATTAGCGAACACTCTCCTATCTGTGCTTTTAGCCTCAGGCATACAGGATTAAAACTCTTTTTGGAGTTTTGGAGGATAAGTCTACACCAAAATGAGTCCAGCCATGGAGGCCACAATGGTAGGGTTCTTGAATAAGTTTTGAATACTCCAAAGTAACTTTGAATGACATCCTTGACCTTGTTTACATTATACTCCCAGCATCTACCAATTTCCTCAGACTTTTGGATTGAGATCTAAAGTTATGTTTTCAAGAGCAATGATATGGTGTAGCAAAACTAAGCTGAAATTCTTTCTGAAGTTGTATTTCTGGGATTTTAGCACTATTTTACTTGGACAAGTCACTAGCTTCTCTGTACAATTTTTAATCTTAAGACAGAAGTGATATTACTAACTTTCCCCATAGGCTTGCCTTAGGAAAACAACAACAAAAGAATAATCCCTTGAAATTACAGTCAAGCTTTCTGAGGCTGGAGCAGCAGTGTTTAACGCTTGAAACCTGAAATCTCTCAAAACTATTTTGTTACAATCTCTCCTGGTAAATATGTACATATTCCAAAGAAACAAAGTATGGGGGGGCATGGTTGGACAGAAAGGTTTGAAAGTCTATAGAAAATGGAGTTGGAACTGAAAATTAGACCTAGCCTCTTGCATCCTGATGAAATGTTCTAAGAGAAAACACAACCTCATAAAAGGTGCCCTTAAATATTTAAAGAACTGTTATCACCTTCATCCTCTTTTCTTTGATACACTATATAGAAGGGGTATGTGTGTGTGTGTGTGTGTGTGTGTGTGTGTGTGTGTGTGTGTGTTAACCATTCCTGGCCATGAGAACATGAGAAACAATTAAATTTGCTTGTTCTTGGTTTCTATCTGAACATTGAGAATATTTCTGTACTGGATGTTATCAGAGATACCCTCAAAAAATGGCCGAAGGCATCAAATATTTTGCAATACAAGGACTGGGCAGTCACCAAGAAGGACCTCATTGCATTATGGATCTATTAGGATTATAGATGTGAAAACCATTTGAAAAGTAAAACACAAACACACACACACACACGCACCCCAAAACACCACATTGTATTATGGATCTATTAGAATTATAGATGTGAAAACCATTTGAAAAATAAAACACACACATACACACACAAACACACACATATACACACAGAAAAAGTCACAATGTGAATATTTAAGGCTGTGGTGGCATTTCCATTGTATTTGGGGAGCAGGCAAACTTAGGAAAACTTTAATTAGCAATGTCTTAACACCTACCATAATGTCATAAATTCTAGATGCTGCTTCTCAGTGCCAGAGTCCTTAGTCCTTGGAAATGCCCATTTGTGCTAAACTTGAAAAGATAGTTTTTGATAATGAAAATAAGAGCTTTCCAGCCTTCATTTAGGCCACTTGTTCACACAGAGATCAAAAGTCATCACATTCTGTAGCAACACCTTTTTGATTACCTACGATGGCTGCAGTGTTCTCATTTTTCTCCCTTAAAGAGAAAGCAACATATTCTCTTTGAGGAAACATTATCAACAAAGCCAACATAAGAAATATATAGTCTCCTCCTTATGAAATTAATTTGGCTCTTTTGGGGCATTATTTTTGAGGTGCACAACATCTTGGCAACTGCTTTGGTTTAAACTCTACATGATTTGGGAAAAGCACGTTTCAGAATGTTTAATTCAGCGATACAAAAGGCTCTAATGAAATATGCATGTATGAATTTTATATCATATTAGTTCCTTCTTTTTTGAAATCTGAATAAAAGCCAAACATCTGGATTATGTTTGAAAAGCCTGAATTTCCAATTTTCAGAGAGATCCAATCTATTTTGACATTGCACACTTAGCCTTAACATTTACAGTGTGCTATTAGCATTACTTGCAATTGTAGAAAAAAAACCCAGATTTAAACAAACTTGGTGCCTCCTAATGCTAAAAATATATCTATGTTTGAAATGGCTGCTGCTGCACAACCATAGACATCCATAGTTTAGACTTCATCAGCATTTCCATTATAAATTGAACAGGCCTGTAATTCAGCTATAAAGATATGGGATAAGCTTTGATATAGAAATTTTTGTTTCATTGTATGCTAAAATAGCAAATAGCAGTTCATGTATCACTTGGTTTAAGAAATTATTCATTGACTTGGTGTTTTGCTTTGTTGGTTTTTTTTAAAGCCTTAAATATTCAAAATACTCCATGTTCATCCAAAGAAGATGTAGCATTTGAGAGTTGATACTTCAAATTTATAAAGCAAATAAGATTTCTGTTTTTGTAGCTATTTGGGTAAATTTTGGCAGCTAAAGTCAAGGGAATACTTATGATCCTAGTTTAGGGAAATAAATAAGGCTGTCAGTGCTTTTCCTCATTTACTATCATAGTTTATTTCATAGGACATGGCTGGTCAATCAAGTTTTAAAAGATGAGACAAGAAGTGCTATGGCTACACAGGAAGTCACCATGATGAATACAAGAACAAGATGCTGTGTTTGAAGCTTGATAATGATAAGCATTTAGTGGGTTTTAATTTGCTATACTAAAATTTTTACTGGATTTCATATAGCATATATTAGGTAAATTAATTATTGTGCTACATATGGAGAACAGCTAAAGTCTGGAATTTTCCGTTTTTAATTCTTATTTTGCTTGATTAAAGGAAATTCATTAAATTATATGGTTACCAATTAAACAAAAATAAATGTGTTTAGAGATGTTTGCTTAGATTGGGGGACAGAAGACAAAAGAGATGTTACTTTAATCTAGACACTTTTTTCTTTCAAGGAGAAAACTGAGTTTTCTTACATTAATTTCTATTCCTTGTATCCTTTTTCCACCCTACATTGCATACTCTTACAGATATTGCATAATTGCATAACTATTCTTCCTATGGGCTGACATGACATTACAACAGCTCTGATACGGAGCATCATAATGAAACCATAATTAGAGCAGTCATGATGTATTATGGCAGTGATCCACATCACCACTGAAGTGCATTGGAATGCGCAGAAAACCCATCAAGATGTGTAGATTTTTGAACATAATATAGTACAACCACGAAGTTTCAGAGCCAGTAAGAGAGACTACCATTATGCCCATGCTGCTCATAGCAAGGGTTATAATTCATTTCTTACATATCTATTTGAGAAGAGTCTGAATTGATGGAAGGGAGGTTTTGAGAGTGGCATTCTGAAGTGTATGTCTTAAAAAAAAAATCTGCAGGAAGAACCTTGCTGAAATAAGGACCTAACTACAAAAATTCTATGTAGAAGTTTCCTAAATATTTTTATTCAAATAAAAGGATTTGAAAGTCGTATGGGTTGAAGATGGTTTCAGAACTTTCAGTTAACCTTATCCTTTCTTTTGATCCTCTATGTCTTAAGCTTAGATTGTACAGAGTTTAGATTGTATAACATACATTTTATGTTGCTCTGTCTTTGCTTCATTGTTCTTTTCCCAGGTTTTTCTGCATTAAAATCTTGTCTGAATCTTGTTCCAACAAGTGACAACTTCTTAATTCAGTGTTTTGGGTATTCTACACAGAATAATGTGATTGCTATGGTTGATCTGGTCAATGTTGGCCCAAGGAAGTTCAACTTTCTAAATGAGAATCTTTAGACTCTATTTTCCAGGGCAATCCTCATTCAAGGACTCATTGTCCCATAAAATATCCCAGCCAAGTAAATTTGTGGTCTCTGCTTAAATATCTCTGGTGAATGAGAACGCACTGTCTCTTCCATGCTGTGTTGTTCCTACTTATCCCCCATCTAAACTTTGAGGTCAGATGGAACAAATTAATATTTCTACTAAAAGTCCTCAAATATTCAGTCTACTAACATGTCTTTTCTCTTTTCTCACTTCTATCATTTACCCCTTTATTAAATATCTTTAGCTCCTTAGGTTGCTTTCTTTTTGGGGAAGTGTCAAATCTGCCTTCCTTGCATAGTCTCCTTTAAACATTTAATTTAATACATTGTCTTGATCTTGTGTTTGGCTCCATCCAATCCTAAATCATTTCCTTTTGTTTGTTTGTTTTACATGTACCTTTTTTGTTTGTCCACTCATTGAACCTAAAGGCAGCTAAAGCTTAGTCACCTCTAGTCTTTATGCAGTTTCTACATGTTTATCTTTTTGGTGAGGGTAGGATAGGATGGAGGCAGTTAATCACTCTGAAAGTCTGGACATTGTCATTTCTTCTTCTTAGATTTAACTCATTATTGCCAGCATCTTTGTTCCCTTTAGAGTCTAATATTATCATCTTAAATAGACAAAATGAAGTAGTTGCCTGTAGATTCAAATTCAAGTCAGAAACATAGTTTAGCTTGCATAGTATTAAAAAGTTTTGATGCAACATGTAAACATTATAAGACTTCACATAAAAGTGTGTGCTTTTAGCTTCACTTTAAAAAACATACCTGGCTGTACCAAAGCCATATTGAAACCATATTCCTGTGTGGGATTAGTTGACATAAGTGAGTAACATTTTCCCCTTTAGATGGGGCATATGCTTTCCTACCCATCACAGATCACACTACTCCCTTGTCTCTTGCCACTTGATCAGATATTAGTAATAATCACATACACTCATTTTTTTTTAAGTAGATACAATAGTTTTCTTTTTCCATTATACTAGCAGTAGTTAGAATATGAATGAGAGAAGAGGCCTTATTTTTACTCCACTCAATTCCTTTTATTATCTGCCAGGTAGCAGGGTGTTGAAGGTGTCTAGTACTGACTTGAGAGGGAGAACTTCTGCTGATTACTCAAGGATTTTGCCAACAGTGACAACCTTTGGTAGCTTGGAATCTGCCACAGTTGTAATGTTTATACCAAGAAAAGCAGCAAACAGTACAAATTGGGGCTCCTTCCTTCCTTCCTTCCTTCCTTCCTTCCTTCCTTCCTTTCTTCCTTCCCTCCTTCCTTCCTTTCTCTTTCCTAAAGATGAGCTTATTAGAATATAAATATCTGTAGGTATTTATGATCTCTGAACTAAATTATTTATTATTCTTTAACAGATTATACTAATCTCACTATCAGTGAGATTAGTATAATCTGTTAATCTGATCAACATGACCTGTTCATGTTTTCCTTATCTATGTTGTTGAAATACTGAGTAAGACTGAACCAAAATAGAGATCTACGGCATAACATATTTGTTAAACAGTGATCTTTACATATGGTTGTTCAACAGGTTCACAACAAAAATCGCTACTCTTGTGCCTCTAAGCTATTGTATCCATCCATCTGCTCACTACATGCCATGAAAATCTAATGGAAGTACATATACCTGATCCATGAATTCATATCCTTGCTGTAGGGATTTAAGTCATTCGATTTTGGATGTATGTTTCTAGCAATTTAATTATGTTTAAAATCTTGTTAGAACTATAGTAAATAACTGGTATTGCTACAAAATTGCATTGAAAGGTAATAGGATTGAATTTTTACACAAGCTGACACTCAATTAAAATTTCCATATATCCACTGAGTTAGCCAGTTCTTGTCCAGGGAACTAGAGCAAATGCCTTCCTACTAAGCTGATCACTTCAAAACAGCCAAAATTTCCAAAAGAGTCAAATCAGGACTTAATGGGTCAACTAAAACTGGAGTTTGGCGTATCAAATACAGATCAGAAGCAAAAAATAGACTAAAAAGCTCATGGGATATTTCTTCCTTAAATTCCACTATTTTTTATTGACTCTGAAGGAAAAATAACACATTAAAACCTCCTTACTGAATTACTATCCTAAACCAATAGATCCATTGGGCTTGTTCAGCTAAAAGCCACAACAGACTTTGTAATGCAATGATGTAATCTTGGCTTTGTGTCATTTATATTCAACCTAGAAAAAAAAAAAAAAAAAAAAAACAATTTTCTTGAATAGACAGGCTGACAACAATATTGTTCGGTGTGGGTTTTTATTTGGATTCTTTCCAAATGGTTCACATGCCTTCACAGTAACACATCATGCCTACTTATTTTTTTGCCTGAATTCTAAAGTTTTCTCCTTTTACTAGCTTTCTGTTTTTCTTTTAAGGTCTCAGTTATGTTTGTAAAACTAACCAGCTCCACCACAAAATTAGGATGTATCTTGCAGAGAGCATTCATTTTACTTTTTGCATATTTTTCCGGAGGTCATGTCAAGGTTAGTTTGAATTCCATCCTACATTAAGACTTCTTTCACAGCTATTTAGCTCGGCAGCCTACTCCCCGCTGGGGTCTGCCCCTTGGGCACGTCAAAGCTTCAGACCTGACAAATCACACACAGATGAAGCTGTACAGTTTTTTAAACAGTTTCATCAGTAACTTTTTTTTTCTTTTGCACTATCCTCCTTCATGGCAAAAATTTTTTTCTCTCCGAATTACCATTTCAGGAATCATTGATTTCTCTTTGAGACACTTTGTTTTTACATCAGATTTGCAAACTAGCAATATCATTTATTTTACACTGAAGTATACTAATAGCCTTCTAGTCCCCAAGACTACAGATCTACAGACCATTTTGACTAGTAAAACTGCAGTTGCATTATTAAAATCTATTTGTAGCAGGAAGCTTATTTTTGGAATATCACAGAGTTTATCGGAATCAGAAAAGAATGTCAACCATAAAAATGCATCCAGTTTATAACCTATTATGAGTTGAGCCTGGAAATCTTTCTCAAATGGTTAGTAATATGCTCTTATCAGTATTTTAGCAAATTGTGAAATTAATGGTGCAACTCCATTTCCTGTTTAATTGATGAAGTTAAAGTGCTTGGTTGCTAATGAGTGTATTCGCAAACAGTGTCCCTTTTACAGGCTTAAGTAGATCAGGATATTTTTAAAAGCAGCTTACTGTCCTTATTTTTATGAAATGTTGAATGCCACAAAATTGCTGGATCAACTAAGGAAATAGTGTAATTACTGCTACACAGTCATTTTGGCAATGCCAAGTGACCAGATTATGGCTTTTTAATTTCCCCAGTAGAAAATATTTATTTTCTTATATATAAACTATGAGCTTTTCATTATATTTTCACTTAGGACAAACAACACCTGCAGATTATAACTTGCAGACTAAGCTGAAAATTTAAAAGTAAGGGAGAAAATAATATTTAAATGATTGTCCTCAGTCCTCCTTTACAGTTAGCCCAGCATGAAAGTACGCAGTAAAGGTTCTGTAAAAGGTTGCTTGGTTAAAACTAATTAAAGACAGGTCTAAATAGAAAAAAAAAAGAAAAAGAGATCAAAGGAATTACATTAGGTGTCAGAATGTCATTTGGGGACATTTTACTTAATTTTTGTAATTCTGTTCCAGGAAGGCACAAAATTCTAAAAAATGTCCATTTTTTTAGCCATAATTCCACATTCGTATTATTTTTGCAATCAGATACATGTCAACAGGCAAACATCTTGAAGAAATCATTTCGGCACTGGCGCATTAACACATTATGGTGAAAAGAGAGGCTTGTGCTTTTCACGCGGTGCATTTCAGTCTTCAATTAATGTGAAAGCACTACAATGCCTCTGCAACTTCTCTTGCCTAGTGGTGCGCCATTTATCATTGCAGTTTTACATTGACCTTGACACCCACTTCATTAGAATAAAGATTGTCTACCATTTAGGTTACATTGTTCCTCTGCACAGAGACCCCATGCAAATTTCTGTTCAGATAGAAGAGCTGCGAGGCTGTCAGAGGTCATCTGCATTAAATGATTGCAGCTATTTTCCAACTGCTTCTTTTCATTCTGCTCAATTCAGGCTAGGAGGATCAATCAAGTCCTCTGCCTGAAACAGTGGGACTGCTGGGAATATAACTGTTTTTGGTAGTAGTGGATATGCCCTAAACAGTATTAAATATTTAATATAAACTCATTAAAGGCCATGAAGAGGCTTCAGAAAGATACCAAATTTACAGAAATATCTAAGGGGCTAGAGATCCTTTTAAAAAATAAATAGAATAATAATGAAAAGTTTTACAAATTTAGATGATGTAACCATGCTATTTCTTAAACTTAGTAAATCTTTCCTATAGATGTTTTTCTCATCTTTGACATGGGTTGGGAAGGTAGGAGACAGACTTGTCTTGGTTCTTATGCGACATTTTACTTGAAGTTGACATTAAAAGTTGTCAATATTGGGTGTTTTTATTTTTATTCTATAACAATAAATTCTGCTCTGGCTATATTTATCTTAAAAGGCATATATATATTTGTTATGTAAAAGAAATGATTGGAGAAATAAGTTGCCAGGTTGCCTACTTAAGTTTCCTGAGTGATATAATTGGAATTAAATTATTAATGGGAGATACTTTTAAAAAGATTGTTTTATGATCTTCTATTAGGGAATTTGCAATTCATTTTAATATTTGTAGTTTGATTTATATTAAAGATAATGCAATCTATGTCCAATTAACAATACATGGCCAATGTAATGTGATTTCCAGATCATGCAAATGGAATAAGCTGGAAGAGGGGGAAAACTCAATTCTTAACCTCAGATGTAATTTGCTGTGCGAGTTCTGGCAATTTTAAATGACATTGCACTTTTTAATTTTTTCCAAAGGCTCAGCAGCAAATTTATCCCAATCAAGAAAGCCTATTATTAATTTACAAGGACAATTGTAGGAGTCTTTATAATTTCTCTGTGCAATTATTCACCATAAATGGTAATGGTAAAATACAAGTAGTTTGCATGAAATAAGAACTACTATTTATTTGGGGCTTGAACCCTCTTCTTTAGTCTTGAACATCTTTCCCAAGTGTTGGTGATATCCAGGACTCCTTGTGAAGCTCACATACTTTGTGAGATGCTGGCCACTGGTCTTCAGAAAGGGGGGCAGCACAAGAACTGCTGCAAAGACAACTCTGGCCTCTAGCACTACAGCTGAGCTGTGGACCCTGGACTTTCATATAAAAAGACTCTTTGTTCACCACTGAATGGCATTAGGCATGGACTTGCTGAGGGGCCACCATGAAGCCTCCAATGAGGAGGGCAAACACTAGCCAGAGAACACAATGTGAGTCAGAAACAGACACGTCCTTGCATTTTTGTGCAAAAATGTGCATATTTTCACACATAATTTTGCCAGTAGTTTGTGTTTTGGCATGTTCCTTGCATACACTCTCTTGTTGGTATACTGAGACATATATTTATTTTCTTAGTGTTTATTTTCTCTATCTGCCTATCATGTTTGTATGGGGAAGGTGATCGTGCCAAATATGCAGGTGTTTGAGGTATTAATTTGCATGGGGAAAGATGTTCAAACTTGATATACTTTTAACTCTATCTATGATAAAGTCACTGAAGACCAGTTAAAAGTAATACATTGTATAATGTAAACACTCAAACTCTGATGACACAGAATTTGTCAGTCCTAATAATCGAGAAAATTATTTGGTTTAATTTTATTTGTGTTTCTTGTAGCAAAAGCTTCACTCTCCGTTCAGCAATGTCTGGTCTCTTTTCAGCATAACCAACAGAAGCACCATACAAAAGTCTTACAATGGATGTCTTAATCTCTCTGTGTGCTTTTAGAGCATTATTTTGAATTCCATCATGCTGCCTTTTTTCTTTCCTCTTCTGAAGTTTTATTACAACAGCAGAATTCCCAGGGAGCTTTGGGGGCAAGGTTCACATAATATAGCCCTGAAGTTTTGCTTAGGTGGAAGCCATCCCCCAATTCTGGCCATCTTTTGATGATATTTCTATTTCAAAAAGATTCACTGGTAGAGTCTTATAGCATTAGCTGAATATAGTTTATTTTTTTACTTATTTATTTTTTATTTATTAGACAGTGAGCATCTACAACGCTTTCATGATGCTTTCTTTCTCTGACCTCACAGTGACAAGGCATCTTGTTCTTTAACATTGAGGGAGGCAGAAAAATGCTTGAGTTGCTCAATGTGTGCCTTCTATACCAGTTTCAAAATGGCTTATTCTTCTGGTTTCCATGGTGACAATTAACACTGTTTCAAGGCATTGTTCCAGTCTCCATTTGGGCAGAATTTTCGGTGTGATTTTTAACAACAAAAAAAAAAGGTTTTAGGGGGGAAAAAGCCTTTAGCATAACTGTCAAAAAAGTTATCTCAATCAAGTCTGCATGCATTTATACATATATTTATTTCAGAAATCCTTTTTTTGTTGGCTTTGTTTTATAATTCAGTTTTAGCATTGGTGCTTTTAAAAAGTAAATTCTCAATATGAATTTTCTAAAAACTTACTTAATTCTTAGTTGAAACAGTGAGCTACCACTTATGGTTATTTTAAGTTATTTCTTAGAAAGTTTTCTTTATAGTTATATACACAGATGTAGCTTTTAGGATAGTAGTAGCCTGTGTCTTTAATTTAGACCATTCACAAATCTATTAGGAAGATTCATTAGTCAAAATTGAATTGGCCAAGCAAATACACTTAATAATGTAAATATGCCCTTTCAGTAGAGTATATTTTATTTTTGACTAGACAGAGAGGCCCACAGCAGGTGCTGTGGGGAAATTAAATACTGGATGCTTATTTACCTTAGCACTCAAGAAAAGCCATCTGACTTTAACTTTGCTAATCTCATTTTTGGCTATTGAAGAGTAGTCTATATCATAACATCACCAGACTACAAGACACAATGGGGCAGCCTCTGCTCACTTACTGCTGTGGGTGGAATGAATATGAAGATTAAATTATCTTCTCACCACAGGATAAAGTAGCACTACTTGATGGCATGACTGAGAACAGATAGAGCTGGCAGTTGATTCTCCCCATCTAATGCTTCTGAAAAGATGTTAGGGAAAGGAGAGAGAAACATACTAGCATTAACACAAATAGAACTCTCTTGGCATTATTACACATGCAGCTCGGGACCCTGGGTCTTACCAGATTCAACCTTCAGAGTGTCCCAAAACTAAAATAAATATTTTCACCTTAAATTACATGACATTCTAGTACCTTTCACTCACATACCAATATATCTAACAATTAACAAGATTCTCTTAGCTTTTATAGTTTGAAGATATTGTCCATAAATCACATCTTTCATCACAGCTAGCTACATGGGGACAAAGAGAGCATGCAGAAAAGCAAGCATTTGTTTGTTTGTTCTTAATGTAACACCATTTCAGTGACTATTTCTATAACTATTTATACTATACTTCACAGAAAACAATATTTCATTATTTCTAAAATTAAATTAATTTCTTACTTTCATTTGTTTGTTTGCTTTGTGGTACTGGGGATTGAACCCAGAGGCACTTTACAGCAGTTGAGTTACATCTTCTCCAGACCTTTTTACTTTTTATTTTGAGACAGTCTTGCTAAATTGCTCAGGCTGGCCTTGAACTTGTAATCTTCCTGTCCCAGCCTCCTGAGTAGCTGGGATTACAGGCATGCCCCGTAGCCCCTGACAATTAATTCCTTTTTTGTCTGTGTGTGTGGTACTAGGGATTGAACCCAGGGACATTCTACCTCTAAATTACACCCCTAGTCCTATTTTTTAATTCTTTATTTTAAAACAGAGTCTCACTAAGTTGCAGAGAGCCTCACTAAGTAGCTGAGGCTGCCCACAAACCTGGATCCTCCTGTCTCAGCCTCCCAAGTACTAGGATTACAAGCGTGCGCCACCATGCCCAGCTCAATTAATTACTTTTTATATTTTTATTATTACAAAGCTATAATTTTTATGGGATGCCTCTTAACTGTTCTCTTTCTTGACTACTCTGTTGTGTAGATGTTCTAAATTGGAATACAGAGAATTGAACTTGTCACAAGTAAAACTGATAATCAGTAAAAGCCACTCCCAGGTTTCACAACCAGAGGACTCCCTCTGTCTATTCAAGCATGTGGCATCAGTAAAAATTTGAGTAGGGATCTTCTGCCTGCCTAAAATACTGGTTGCCCCAACATTACATCAAAGTCTTACCAAGTTAATTATATAAATCTTTACCTGGGAATCTGATTACATAAAATATATTAGTCTCTCCTTCAGTTACCATCCTGACAAATAAAATGCTGTCTAAGTTTCTAGAATACTTGTTGAGTGTTGAGTCCAGAAAATTCAAGTGGATAGTATGTTTTCTCTATTGGAATAACATGGTCCTAGTAATTGCCTATCATTAGAAAATGCAATCAGAGTTTCCCATGTATCACAGGCCAAATTCTGAAAGCGCTCTAAAGCAACCCTTGATTTTCTTCACTATGCATATTCATGTAATTTTGGATACTCTGACACCCTGATCAACATTCATTAATAATATGAAATGCTTTAAATCACCTCATTTAAAACATTTTGTTCTGTGATCCACAAATGACTAACATTTGGAGAAGTTTACATAATACAAATGATGTGCATGTTTAGTGTAAATGAAAGATTAAAATATGAAACTAAAAGTATGCAAACATATGCATGCAAATGCTGAAAATCTATTAACTGAAACAGTGATTTCATACCCTCTTTTCCTTTAAGCTGCTTCCAATTGTATTTCTGTTTGGGATTTTATATAATATCATGTTTTCAAGGTGAATAAAATCACCCAAGTGTTTGGGCACTCACTGATAAGTGCTACTTTGCCAATACTAAAGCACTTCATATTAGATCTGGTAACTAAGGTACCTTAGGACAGTCTTACTCATTCAGGGCAAAGGAGCAACACTACCATGGGAAATTTGGAGTTACCATTATTGTTTGAAAATGTTTTTAAAATTTTTAAATATGTTTAATATTTCAAACATAATCTAATTTTCTACTCTGATATGTTTATATATTTTTTTAAAATTCAACCATAGTTATTTATAGCTGTCCATAAGACTTTCTATCTATGATGTTATCTAAATAGAGATATTTGAAGAGAATCACTACAGTAACTGTCATATTAAAGAACTCTTACATTATCTACAGCAAAACATTTTAAGAGAGACTTGTTTGGCAGTTTGTTAGAATACAATGTATGTTGGGGTGTAGGTTCCTTAATCAACTGTAATATTTGGGAACAATTTATAGTAATCAATAAGGAGGTATAGATTCGTAGCCATCTCCAAAGCACTAGTTTTCTTTTTTTCCTCTGTGTATGTACCTCTTCTTTACACCAACACACAGGTTTTAAGTAAAAGAAAAGTGAATAAAAAACATTAATGGAAAATTCAGGCAACTTATAGGATAAGAAAGAAGTCATATAATCCTCACAGATAATTTTATTTGAACCAGTGACACAGGTCCTTGGGGGGCTGAGATGAGAGTTGAGCAGTCCTCTGGAGCAAATGTTGACCAAAATTCAGTGTAATATTAAATCCTTCTAGACCAGGTATTTTAAAATTTGGGAACTTTTAAATTAAAGATCAAGCGAGGCATGGTGGCGCACACTTGTAATCCCAGGAGAATCGCTGGTTCTCAGCAAACCTTAGCTACTTAGTGAGACCCTGTTTCAAAATAAAGAATAAATTAAAAAAAAGAAAGGGCTGGGGGTGTAGCTTAGAGGTAGAATGCCCCTGGGTTCAATCCCCAGTACCACAAAAATAAATAAATAAGAATCAAAGATCAAATATGTGTGAAAACTTAGCTTAAAAAGAGATAAATCTGTCAACTCGATACACAAACTTAGATTTTGTGTGTATGTGTGTCTAAGGTACATTTTTAACTGTTTTTAGCAACATTCAACTACTTAAGGTACTTAGGTTTATTCTTCTCATAAATTTTATTGTAAATAAAAACTTTTATACCCATAGCATTACAAACTCTGCTCCAAGATTTTCTAAGAACACCTCCTAATGATATCTCTTTCTCTCTTTTCATTTTAGCGATACAGCGTGGAAATGTCCATCAGGCACCTGAAAAAGACGGAGCTGCTTAGTAAGGTTGAAGCTTTGAAGAAAGGTGGCGTTTTACTACCAAATGATCTCCTTGAAAAAGTGGATTCAATTAATGAAAAATGGGAACTGCTTGGGGTATTTGCATTTTTATTACTGTTTGTAGGTTATGTGTACATTTTTTGTGTAGTGAAGTACTCTATCTGTCTGATTTCTAATTTGAGGCACAAATATCTCTCTCTTTCAATTCACTACCTACATTTCAAACAAGCTATTCATGCTATTATAGGGAAAACACTGCTTTTCCTCTTCTGTTGATTTTTTTTTAAATTCTGAGCTTGTTTTCTCTCAGATTTTAATAATTTTGGTTCTTTAATACATAAAAAGTAAGTAAAATATGCCATGTATTATGGGTATGCACCAAGTCAACTATAATACAGTATATCTGATATACACTGACTGTCATGCTTGAGTGAATGTTAATAGAATTTATTCTGAAGGTACATGTTAGAGACATCTACTGTTTAACTATTTACTGTACCCTTAAGATGAAAAGTGGAGTTGTCACTACAACGTTCAAGTCACACTATCACACCAAAACAAAGATGCAAATTTGACCCAAATCTGAACTGCAGAATTAAACCAGTCTCTGTTTTGTGCCTCAATTTCCAGTTCTCTTTTAACAAAAGCAAAAAAAAAAAAAAAGTTTCATGTAATTCATTTCACGCAGTGATGGGCTGGGTCTCAGCCAAAGTCTGAGTTGCAAGAATCTGGCAAAAAAGGCAATATAGAGATTCTGTTACCCAGAGACCAGGATGGCACTGTGCAGGAGACAGTACTGTCCTTTTGTTGGAAGACAGCAAAGAGAGAGAAGTTAACCTGTATTTTTTCATTAGCTTCTCTCCTAGATTGCCTTCACTTCAAATCAAGGGTAAGCTAAATTTGTCATTTTAAGCTAAATTTGTCAATTACCTAAATGATTAATTATAACAGCTAAGTATGGGTGGTATCAGTTATGGAGAATAATTTTTCATGCCTTCTGTTTTGCTGCCTCTTAAAAAATTTTTTTGAAGGAATAATACTCCAAAAATATTTTGAATTAGAAGCTCTCCCTGAACCTTGATGACTTGGAGAAATGCCAGTATTCAGTTTATGCCATGCTTAATCTAGGTGATTAAAAAACTGCAACTTTTAAGTCCTTGGTTCTCATCTAAATTCTCTACCTTTTGCTGCTGTGTAAAGTACTTTAAAATGTTAAAAGTTCTAACTCTAATCTGTTGTTACAATGCCTTTTAATACTAGTGTATTTCACTTTGTGGTGATTTAAGTCAGAATCTTCTAAATTTTACAGAATTTACTGATTTCAGACAGGAGAAATGAGATTTTAAGAGGTTGTTTACTAAATAGATAAGAACAGCAACTTTATAGGCTTCACAGATAGAGTGATAGTCTCTTTACATTTCAGTATATCTTATGCTATTTGATAAATAACTAATAGTAATCTTTTTAAAAAACTCTTCAATGTATGTCATAGATATTGCTTCCTCTACAAAATTTTAAATCAACATTGTATTGAAGAGAGAAACAATGCTTAACTATCTTTTAAGAATGAGATACCTTAAACATGGTTGCCATTTTGACAAAAGTATCATTCAAATGCAATATGCAGTTTTGCAATGATTTGGGGAGAGAGTAGGATGGAGGGAAGATTTTATAATACAAAACCTGTGCCACACTATCACCACCCAGGCATACTATTTTAATTGGCTTGATTACATTTTAATTGGCATGAAAAAAATTAAAGACAAGGATTTTAACTTCTAACAATAGTAAAATAGAGGGATATGGTTTTTAATATTACTTTCATCTAAGGTGAACAGTGTGGAATGGAAATACATTAGAATGAAATGTCAGTGGTGCGTACAGTTTAATCTGTGAAATTTTGTCCCCTGTGCTGCATATTACTCTGTCTCAATTGCATATTAAACAACCCTATCAAGGCAGGCATTGGCATCTGCTGTGCTGACACAAATTGTGAATTAAATGAAATTGATGTCCTCTGTCGTATATTTATGAAGACGGACCATTCTCTGAAGTATTCTGTTTATGAAGAATTTATGATTGCAAACTGTTCCAGAACAAAAAAGTGGCAATAAATTCTTTTTTGTGACCCTACCCTCCAAGGGCATTGATTTCACCTCCTGCTGCTACTTTTGTTACAGCATAAAAACAATAGCTAAATCTGGATTCCACTGAGGGTCTTCAAATTATCAATATTTGCACCATGAAAATACAAGGGTGTTGCCAGGAAAGGCTATTTTTCTGTTATGGCCTTCTAAAAATACTATTTACAAAACACTACATAGCAGATGACTGTTGATTCAATTTTATTTTCTGCTTTAAAGCTATTTTAGTAGGTGTAATTTATCATTATAGATTAAATCCTATTGATTCTCTAAAGAGAGTGCTTTCCACCAAAAAGGAAAGAGAAAGAAAGAAAGAAGGAAAGAAAGAAAGAAAATCAGCTCAATGGCACCTTCATGCCATAGTGGTTAATCTAAGTAGGCTTCTAACACAATGAGTGGGGATTATTTTAGCACATATAGTAGAGCATCTAGCATCAAAATGCAAAATGGGAAAAATTGTGGGACTGAACAATTTCCAAGTCAAGTAAAAATCAACAATACTACAGAAGCTACCTCTTTTTAAAAGCCCTCCGTGATATGGCTTGGGGAATTGTATTTCACAAAATGAAAGAAGGAATTTAATTCTCTGAACAATCTACTCTTGGCCTCTTTAGTATATTGATTAAACTCTGACTTCTATCTCTTCAACATTTTATGTAGAGAACTTTTACTGTAAATTCTTGTTTTAAAAATTTAAATGAATTTCTATCTGTAACCATGGTGAGCTTTCTCTGTTTAAGGAAAGTATAAGTGAATGGAGTTTTCTTAAGTATCCACTGGCAGTCAGAACAACATGCACTGTCTGAGAATTAGAATCCCAAATGGAACAGTGAACTATTCGGAACAGATTATCAGTAGTGAGGTGAAAGGTACCTCTGGATGCTTCCAGGTAGCTCTTGTTGTGATGTGTTTTTGGCACCTAATCTAATCTTTGTTTTTGTTTTTTGTTTGCTTTGTTTTTTGTTTTTTAATCTGATGCATTAGAAAACCCTAGGAGAGAAGATACAAGACACAATGGCAGGGCACAGTGGGTCTGGTCCACGTGACCTGCTTTCTCCAGAAAGCGGAAGCCTGGTAAGGCAGCTGGAGGTCAGGATCAAAGAACTGAAAGCATGGCTAAGAGATACAGAGCTTTTCATCTTCAATTCCTGTCTGAGACAAGAAAAGGAAGGAACAATGAATGCTGAGAAACAACTGCAATACTTTAAGGTAATAAAAAAACAATCAAAGTTGATAAAAAGCTTTCTTTATGGTAGAGATGAAATATTTATCAACTACATAAAGTATTACGCCCATGTATCTATGTATCACTGTGCACTTAAATGTTTCCTTGAATTTATAGACACCCTCCACATCTCTTATATGCTAATGCTATATGTGCATAAAGATGAACATCAAGCATATCAAATACACATTGCATAGGAGAAGTCTCTGCTGTTTGTGTGTTTTGTGCAATTCCTGTTGAGGGAGGACTTTGATAAATTAAAAGTAGATCAGCAAATACCCGTTATTACTAGGGACTCTGAAAGACAGACCTAAATGTTCTATAAATAACTTGGCTAAAAATACTTCCATAAATTGATGTGATAAAAGCACATGATTTAATTGAAAGCCACTAATATTTGCAAAAGGAAACATAATTTTTACATATGGAAGAGTCAACTGTTTGTAGAGGGACAAAATAAAGTAGGAGAGGGCCCTACATTTTAGGCATATTCCATTGTAGAATAATGCCTTCCTTAGCAACATGACTGTTTTCATGCTCATGTCCATGGAGAAGCATTTCTCCTCATTTGTTTCTATTCTTTATACATTATTTATTCAAAGGCAGCTTATATTTTAATGTTTTCCATTATTGCCCCAGCTAGTCTATACTGTACAGGTAATGATTATTTGGGCTCCAGCTGGTGTCAGCCTGAATCTTTGGGGTTGTAAAATTTGAATTTCGTGGCAAGTAGGAAAAGTTTTAAAAGAAAGAGGACAACCAAGAAAGAACTTCTTGGGACCAAGCAACCATTTCTTCTCAAAACCTTCTAGGATCAGGTTGTATTTATCTCATCCCACCTAGCTGTCTGTCAGAGAATCTAGTCATGTGTGGCTCACCTTCCCTCTGCCAGAGAGGCAGGTTCATCTCATGCAGTGGCATAACCCACGAGGAGGCCCCCTCAAAGATAGGCCATAATACTTCCTAACACTATTTGTATTACACACCTATAAATTGTCTTAGCTAAAATCCTCCTGTCATTTAATTGACAAGACCAAACTGAAAATTAAGTGAAAATATTTTGTCAAGGCAAATGGACTTTACTGTCTAAAATCTAGTAGTACCCACATGATTTACCATTTCATTTTTACTTGTCCCACCCAAGGGTGTTATATAATAATTGAAAACAATAACAAGAAGAAATTTGTTACTACAGTTAGTTATCAACCCACCTACTTACTCATGCTTTTTTTTTTTTTTTTTGTACCAGGGATTAAACCCAAGGACATTCTACCTTTGAGGTACACCCTCAGCTGCTCCCCCCCCTTTAAATTTTGAAACAGGGTCTCACTAAGTTGCTGAGGGGCTTGCTATGTTGTCAAGGCTGGCCTCAAACCTGCAATCCTTCTGTCTTTAGTAGTGGGATTACAGGTGTAGACCACCACATCTGGTTTACTCATGCTTTATACAAAGATATTTGAAAACTTAAACATTTGCTATTACTATAGATGGAAGCATGAATAGTTCCCCATTAGTTTTGTTGTTTTCTCCAAAGGACATTAGCTTATGTTTTGGCTTTATATAATGACATTTTCAGCTGGGTCCCATTAACAAATTTAAAAAGATATAAGAGAGAGGTGATAGGGGAAGAGAAAGAGAAGGAAGAAGAAGAGGAGGAGAAGAAGGAGGAGGGGGAGGAGGAGGAGGAGGAGAGAGATTCTAGTCTTTTGCTAATGTTGTATTACCAACTACATCTTTGTACCTGAAAATAATTATACAATTTTTATTTCAATAGTATAGTAGAGATGATCATATACTTTTTGTTATTTTCTTTATCTTATCAAAGGTAGATCTTTTTCCTTGAAGTACTTTTGTTTTCACTGCCATTATTGACAGACTGTTTTATACCTCATTCTATTTAGCTATTTTTAAATAATATAATAACCACAGAGAATCTCCTACCCTAAACAAAAGAGTAGGACCTTAACAATAATATACACCTAATCTTGTGGTTCAAAAAACTAGATTCCATCCTCTGCTTTTCTCCTCTAAGATTATCATGTTCCTGAACTCCATACTGATTATTCTTTCATTTCCCTTTCATAGGAAAGAGTATTTTTATTTTAGATGTTTTAAAATTTATTAAAAAGATATTTATGCTATAAGTTACTTTTAGAATTTCCTTTTTTATTTACAACTATAATGCAAGATTCATTCATGTTTCTGGATATGGTTATAATTCACCTTGTTTTGAAAACTAATATTCCATTTTGAGTGTGTGTGTGTGTGTGTAT
>PVLC010003202.1:0-100945 GCA_004027655.1 Graphiurus murinus | reverse complement strand
GAGGAGGAGGAGGAGGAGGAGGAGATCCTGCTTTGGAAAGAAACCAGGCTTTCACTTGTATCCAGGGCAAAGCAGGCCAGCACCTAGGCTGACCCTTTGCTCCTGGTCTCAAGACCAGCCGGGTTGGTCTGACAAGTGCAGCTATCATATCGGCAAGTCAGGTGTGGCCATTCAGAGCGGAGATTCAGCAAGGTGTGGCAGGAGAGAAAGCAGGAGGTGGATGCTCAGACCAAATGGTGTCATTAATGCCAATTAGGGAAATGGCTCATTATCAGCATCTAGTCATCGCCATCACGGGCGTGCCCCCTTGGACACCCACCAGGACTCGGCCATTAAATGCCCACTCCTCTCCTCTCCTCCTACTCTCCCCGAATCCCCTGGGGGTGAAGCTGCTCCCTGCCTGCATCTCCACATAGGTAGAGCTCCCGAGACAGAGCGCTGTACAACCTGGGCAAACACTGTCTTGGCAGGGAGTGAGCTCCCCATCATGAAAGATATTCGAGAGAGTGATAAATTCCTAAGTCTGGGGTAGGGAGAAGCATCCCTGAACTGCCTTCCAAAACTAATACCCAAGAATCTCCAGGAAGAACACTACTTTTTTGATACTTTCTCTATACACTCAGAGTCCCTGCCTTAGCAAAGTGGATACCATGATCCAGACACATTAAAAGACACAGGAGCACCTGGGTTCCCATCTGCCACTTACAGCTCTTCATCCTGAACAAGTCACGCTTCCCTGTCAGCCTCAGATGCCAGGGGGGGACGAGAGCTTACCTCGTGTTAGTGACGAATGGATGAAATGATAACTCAGTCGCTCAGTAAGTACTTAGTAAACAGGCTACTGCATTGGTGATAAAATGGGAAAAAAACAAGGATTTGGCTCCAGGAGGAACCCAGGGGTGCAATGGCAGATGATAATCCCAACAGCCACATAATCCGGATAACCTAGGCACTGCCAGAGCCTTTGCCTCTGCCCTGCCTTTCTATGACACACTGCGCCATCTCTGGTCCAGATCCCCAGTGTCTCCACCCTACTGTATGCTACCAGGCCCCAGGAGCCCCCCTCCTCTCCCGATTGACGTGACTGCTTTAACCATTAAGCACTTAACATCATGTTTTCCACCTTCGGAGTTTCTAAATAGTAATTAGGCAGTGAAACACCCAGTCAGGGTGGTGAGAATAAATATCATTAGTGCAGGAGGGAGTGTGGGGAAGTGGAGGTGCTCCGAGTCTTGGCTACGGTGTGGGGACCGGGCTGCCGTGACGGTGGCCAAGGCTGGGTGGAGCAGCTCAGTTGCTAAACTCCAAGTTGTCTGGCCTTTTCTCTCAGGGGAACCTAGCCCCATAGCTGTGAGGACAGGTGTTATTATGAAAGAGAACACTGGCTTCGGTGTCAGAAAAATCTGACTTTAAAATCCACCCCTGACACTGTGAATTGGAACAAAGTATTTGACCACTCTGTGCTCCTTTCCTCATCTACAAAATGGGGATTACTCTATCATCCTAGGGTAGTGATCTGTAATAGATCGTGTGTGTGAAGTGCCAAGCACAGTGTTTAAACAGACTAAGTTTCTGTCGGTTGTGGCCCTGTTACTACTGAAGTGGAGACACAGGGACAGAGATTCTGAAGTCACAGCATAGGGTGACAGCTATGTGTACCTAAAATTCCTCTTTAAAGATCTCCTTACCAGATCCAGGCATGGTGGTACATTTATAATCCCAATACTTGGGAGGCTGAGATAGGAGAATCATAGGATTGAAGTCAGCCAGCAGCTTAGCAATGCCCTCAGCAACTTAGTGAGACCTGGTTGCAAAATTTAAAATTGCAAAATGTACTGGAGTGTAGCTCAGAGGTAGAACACCCCTGAGTAGTTCTATCTCCAGTAAAACACACACACACACACACACACACACACACACACACACACACACACATCTCTGTATTGGTCAGGATGGGTTGGGTTATGCTGCTGTGACAAGCAAGCCCACCAACTCAGATAAAACCACAAAGATGTATCTCTCATTCAGTGTCACATGTTTCTCACACAGATAGGAAGGTTTTATTTGTCATAGTCACTGAGAAGCCCAGGCTCACAAAGCAGCTACCAGTGATTACCAGGTCAGAGAACAGAGAGGTCTTTGCTCTGGCAATTAAATACTTCTACTTGAAGCAGCATATACATCAGTTCTGCTCATGATTTCTTGGTCAGAGCCTATCACATGGTCCCACCTGAGCTCAAAATTGCTCAGTCTTCTGTCCTCAGATGGAGAAAAGGATTAGAAGCTGAGGAGCATCAAGAATCACCATCACAGACTTCTTAGTGGAGATTAGCATACCTTCTCTCAATCTGCCCAGATTTCTTTTCTGTGTTGGAACAAATCATCATTTCTTCACTTGGGCACAAGACAATTACATAGCTACGCACTTGGGCAATGTTGTATGGAAATATTGTTAACTACCAGGATCATACTGGGCGCTCCAAGACACTCCTACGCAGAGAGGCACACGGACTGGGAGCTAGCTGACACTCAGCTGGCTGATCACTTACCCAATGTGCTGTGCCTATGCTCACTGAGTACCATAATGGTCAGAATTATCTGTGTATTGTGGTTTTTATTTTACCATCTTTTTTTTTTGTTTCAAAGTTGAATTGTGTAACTTAAATATCATGTATATGTAAAAGGACAATGAATACAGCATTCCAGGATTCATCTCATGGCAGAAAAAGGAGGATTCTCCAGGGCTGTCCTCGTCGGGTTCCCAGGCTGAGAACTGTACTGCTAAGGCCTCCAGTATCCCCTCACCTGAGAGCCTGGAATATGGCTCCTTGCTTCTCTTCTTCTCTTTTCCTACAATTTCTGCAAAGTAGTTTGATCCCAGCTTCATCAAAGTCCATGATGAGGTCTCTTGTGGATCAGCCTCCTACTGAGGGGACCACAGGCATCGCTCTGGTTAAGAGCACAGATTGTCTTGAAACTTTCTGTAGATCTTAAATTCAACTTCCCAGCCCCCTGGTTAACTAAAGTGCTGTGTGTTTCAGAACTTTAGTTCTAGAAGTCCTTTAGAGCCAGGTGTCAGAACCCACCTTTCTGGCTGTAAGACAGTATGAACCCTATTCTACAACCAGTGAGATGTACACTTATTTATACCTCCGGTGTGAGTTTCAGTGCCCTCATCCATAAAATGATCATTCTTAGAGTTTCCAGATCTAGTTACTTCTCCTCTTAAGCAATAAATCAGAATTGAGTGGAAGGAAATGAACATGTATTAAGCCCCTGCAACGTGCTGAGCACAGGGCTGAGCATTCTATAGGTGCTATCTCAAATGTTCATAAGATTCTAAGGAATATGCTCCTTTCCACTTTATAGATAAGGAAACCAAGGCCAGGGGGGAAAGCAACTCCCCAGCCTGGTGGAGTTTGCACCCGCGTCCTGGCTGTCCTCAGAAGGCTGGGTTTCTTGGATGTACGTTGGGAAAGAGGCTCTTATTGCCTCCACCTATATTCCAAGCCATGCAGGGAGGAGCAAAGGGTTGAGAAAGAGCCAGTGCTGTCAGGTTGGTTCTGGGAGATGACGGTCTGTGTGGGAAGTGGCCAGGAAAGCTGGAAATGTGGATAAGCCCCACCCTGGTGCCTGCTCTGAGTCCACGGGACTGTGTCTTCAGAAAGAGGCTTCCAAGCCCTGACTTGTAATTAATTACAGGTTCAATTACCCTACTGCACACTTGGATGGGGTGCCAAGGTACAGGCTACCCACGTGTGCTGGGCCTGATGCCTTCCTTCCCAACCACCTTGAAAAATGAGTGCACCCTGGCAAGGGTGGGAAGCCATTTCCTCCTGTCTGTTCAGCCTGAAATAGCTTTCACATCCCTCCCCTCCTTCCTATCCCTGGTCACATTAATTCAGGTCTCACTAGCCAGGAGTTTGCAATGAGTTTGCAACATCTCCCTCACCTTTTTTTCTGACCATTTGCCTCTCTCTCCATCTAACCCAACCTTCTTCAAAACACAAATCGCATGCTATCTTACCCAAATAAAAAACCAGCAAACCAAGAACCCTCAGTGGATTCCATTAACCTCAGGATCAGTCCTGAGGCCATTTGCAAACCAGTCCCTTTTAACCTCCCAGTGCTCTCCTTAGTGGAACGCCATTGAACTGCACCAGGAATAAAAATCTCTAAAATGATGAGGATTCAGGTTCTTCTCCCCTCCCTACTTCTTTAAGGGGCAATACTGCTAATGAGGATGCCTACAGGATGCAGAAAGACTTGGTAACAAAGAACTGAGATATAGATGATATTAGAAAAGTGCGTGTGTTTTTAGAAAATACAAGAATCCAGTCATGGTGGTGTATACCTGTAATCCTAGTACTTGGAAGGCTGAGACAGAAGAATCGCAGCTTCGAGGCCAGGATCTGCAACTCAACAAGGCCCTCGGCAACTTAGCAAGGCCCTGTTTCAAAAATGAAGAATAAAAAGGGCTCAGAAGTAGGATGTTCCTGGTTCAATTCCCAGTACCAAAAAGAGAGAAAGAGAGAGAGAAAGAAAGAAAGAAAAGAAAGAGAGTGTGTGTGCGCACATTGTTAGTTGAGATTGTGATATAGAGGGAATTTCGGGAAACCTCCATTTAGAGGATCCTGAGTAGAGGAGCTATAAGGAGAAAATATTTATAGATCCTCCATTGAACTCTTCATTCAGAAACTGCATAAAGCTTGAATTACTTTCAAAATTCACATGTACCTTTCTTACTATCACTTATGCCACAACACCAAAATCAGACTGAGCCATATTGGCTCTTGAGATTTATTCAGGTTACACGTTCTTTAGTATTCTTTAGCATTTTTAATTAATTTATTTATTTTTAATTGGTGCATTGTAATCATACATCTTTGTTAGGTACAAGCTGGTAAAGGTAAAGGCATACATGCAACACATTTCTCATTTAACCCATCCCCAATTCCCACCCCATTCCCTCCTCCTCCCTCAAGTTCAGTTTAGTGATTGACTGATGTGTTCATGAAAGTACATCATGCTCATTAGGGTGTCCCCCTTCCCCCCATCACCTTCCATTAAGTCAAATCCTTTGCTCACCTAAGGATTCTTCTTCTTCATCTAGAGTCCCTCTTATGTCCCCTTTTCTCCCTAGCTTCCACATATTAGGGAGAGCATATGATTTTTTACTTTTTGTGACTGACTAATCTCACTTAACATAATGTTTTCCAGTTCCATCCATTTCCCTGCAAATAACATGATTTTGTTCTTCTTTATGACTGAGTAAAATTCCATTGTGTACATATCCCATAGTTTTGTAATCCATTCATCTGTTGATGGACATCTTGGCTGCTTCCATAGTTTGGCAATTTTAAGTTGTGCAACTATAAACATATATACATGTGTTGGTCTGATAGTTTGGTTTCCATTCTTTTGGGTAGATACCCAGAAGTGGTATTGTTGGATCATATGGTAGATTCGTTCCCATTCATCTGAGGATTCTCCATATTGTTTTCCAAAGTGGTTGCACTAATTTGCAATCCCACCAGCAATGTATTAGGGTTTCCACTTCTCCACAGACTCACCAGCATTTGTTGTTGTTTGTGTTCTTGATGATTGCCATTCTGATTGGAGTTAGGTGAAATCTCAAGGTAGTTTTGATTTGCATCTCTCTGATTGCTAATGATGTTGAACATTTCCTCATACATTTATTGACCATTTGTATTTCTTCTTTTGTGAAGTATCTATTTAGATCCTTTGCCCATTTTTTGATTGGGTTATTTGTTTTCTTACCTGTGAGTTTCTTGAATTCTCTGTATATCCTAGATATTAGTCCTCTATAAGAAGAGTAGCTGGCAAAAATTTTCTCCCATTCCGTGGGCTCTTTGTTGAGGTTCTTGATAGTTTCCTTTGCTGCACAGAAGCTCTTCAGTTTAATGCAATCCCATGTATTGATCTTCCTTTGAATTGTTTGTGCTTTTGGGATCTTGTTGAGAAAGTTTTTACCTGTGCCTATGTGTTGAAGTGTTAGAATTCTCTCCTTAGCTTCTACATTAGTCAACTTGATTATTATGTAGCGTGGTGAACCTCTTCTTTGGTCTTGTCTTGAGGGAGTTCTGTATGTTTCCCATAGAAAGAGAAGTTGACACTTCTCTTTCTATGTTTGGAAAATTCTCTGATATTACTTCTTTGAAAAGATTGTTTATTCCATAAGTTTCAAATTCTAATCCCTCTTCTATGCCTATTATTCTTAGGTTAGCTCTTTTAAAATTGGCCCAGATCTTTGTTAGTAGACCCCATGCCAGGGGCTGGCTCAATGGCGTGGGAGGCTAGCAAAATGGCGGCTGCCACTGCCTTACATGCCTTTGTTCTCCCTGGTCTGCTTTCTGGGTTCTGATCAGCTGCTTTTGTTGCTTTGTTCACTTTTCTGCTGTTTTGTTTTTCTTTCCTTCTGTCAAGAAGCTGCTTTTGCGGCAGTTTTGATTCAAGCTCTACAGTGCAGTTGATCGCTGCTCTGGCTCTGGAGGGAGAGGTGAGCTGAGATGGCCCCATGCGGGCTTAAGCTGGTCGTGCCATGTGTTCCAGGCACTGTTGAAGTTCCCATGATATGCCACCTGGTTAGGATGTGGAGTTCAGGAGTCGCTTACTCCACCTCTGGTTGCTGGGAATGCAGAAGGTCATTATATATTTCTTTGTTAGTAGACCCCACACCAGGGGCTGGCTCAATGGCGGCCACCACTCTGCTGTGTGGCACCGCTGCCGCACAGCCGGGCTTCTTTGCTCTCCCTGGTTGGCTTTCTGGATTCTGTTCAGCTGCACTTCAGTTTTCGTAGCATTGTTCACTTTTTTGTTGCTTTTTTTCTTCTGTCAAGAAGCTGCTTTTATGGCAGATTTGAATCGAGCTCACAGCACCTGATGAGAAGTGTCTCACTCCGATGCCATCTTCCTGGAAGTCTCATTCTTTAGCATTTAAATCAAAGTTCTAGAAGCTTGCCCAACCACCTTCCCTGGCCCAGCAGAATAAGTTCCACCACTCAGTGTACCCACAGCATGTCATACAGTCCCTTGTCAAGTTTTTATAATAAATAAAAAAAGGATGTGTTGACTATGTTGTCGCTCCATCAATAGTCCTCAAAGTCCCGAGAGATTAAAAAAAAAAAAAATGGCTTCTCTTCACTATCTCTGAATCTCCAGTTCCCAAAACAAGTCCTGGCATTAAAAAGCAGAAATCCATTACTGCTGAATATACATCTAAATACTGAGCTATGTCACTTCACCAACCTGACCCAGCACTGAGGTCTTTCCCCAGCCACCTCAAGATAAAAGGTCCCATTGAAGATAGATCAGCCTTGCTCCTGGGTGCCACCACCTTCAGTTCTGGTTCTGACCACTTATAGCTGAATGTGGAAAACAGAAGTTTGAAGGGGATTAAAAAAAGGTGTTTGGACAATTTTTTTGTGTGAGTGTGTGTGTGTGTGTGTGTGTGTGCACGCGTGTGCGTGTGTGTTACTGAGGATTGAACCCAGGGGATTCTAGCTCTGAGCTCTACCCTCAGCCCCATTTTATTTCTTATTTTGAAACAGGGTCTCACTAAATTGCTCAGGGCCTTGCTAAGTTGCTGAGGCTAGCCTTAAACCTGTGATCCTCCTGTCTCAGCCTCCCAAGTACTGGGATTATAGGTGTGCACCACCAAGCCTGGCTACATCTGGACATTTGAACATTCAAAACACCAAAGAGAAGGAGTTGTCCAATTTGGTTCTAAAAATATGCCTGTACCAATATGCTCAACCTCCACCGTGTCTATAAGATGGCTTAACAGTAAAACACCTTCACCATATTCAACCAGGCAAGCATCTTTGGAGGGCCTGGGAAGAAAATAACTTCCAACACCAAGCACCCTTCTAGTTCTCTGGCTTCTTGCTGTCCCTAAGTCTGGGAAGATTTTATGTTAAGAATCTGTTCCTTCTCCTTCATGAGCCTCTGTCTTTGTCCGAGTGTTGGAAGGATCTCAAAAATATGTTTCCTCTCCATCTATTTATTTCCTGACTTGAGGGGCCGGTCCCTGGAACGTTTCATGAAGTCCTAAGGCAGCAACACGGAGAGCTGAGAATCAGGCAACTTCTTTTGTCTTTCATTCTTCAAAGAAATAGACCTCGGGCACCTCCTGAACCTCCATGGATGCCAAATTAAAAGGGAAAGTCAGAAACACACCCACGGGAGACCTCACTCCATAGATGGTGTGAGCCTGTTTTTTTTAAAAAAATGCATGCCCAGGAAGTTTGAAGGAAGGCTGGATTTGTGTGTCCCTGAAGGAAAAAAGACAGCCAGGTCACTGCCTAAGGCAGGAGGTGGACACAGCCTCTCGCCTCCTTAATGTATGCCAGTCTTTCTTTCATGCATGGTGACTTTTTCAGGGTTTCTTCTCCCACCTCCTGGGGACTTACGTACACTACTGAAAAGAGAGGAAGGGGCATGCTTGACACCACTCCTCATCACGCTCGGGTTGCCAACCTCCAAGCAGGATGAGCTGAAGCCCAGAGTTATCTGTGTCCATCCCCTGCACAACTCTGAGCTCTTGGACCCAAATCAGTGCACCACTTGATAACCAAGTGATCACAGACATCACTTCACCCCCCGAGCCACAACTGCTTTGTAACATCTGTATCAATGGCTTGCTCTGGGAATTTTATGACATCATCCATGCAAAATTCCTGGCAGAAAGGGAGTTCTCCAGAATTGTGAGTTGTTATTATTACCATTAAAGACACCAGCAGGAACCAGGAGTGGTGGCGCATGCTTGTAATCCCAGCATTTGGGAGGCTGAGACCGGAGGATCTGGGTTTGCAGCCAGCCTCAGCTACCTCGTAAGGCACTCTGCAACTTAGTGAGACCCTGTTTCAAAATAAAAAATAGGGCTGGGGGTATAGAGGTATAATGCCCCTGAGTTCAATCCCCAGTACCACAAAAAAACACCAGCAGGACATTCAGGAGGCTGCACTAGACGGTGGTGGGTTTCCTTGTATTTATCCCAAGCTCCCTGAACTTCCTCCTTTGTAGCCTTCTCTGCAGCTGTACTTCCTGCTTAGTGTCTGTCTCCTCCATGGTCTGTGGGCCCCGCCAATGCATCACAGACCATATTCATCCCAGTTACCCAGAATCACAGTAAATGCTCCAAAACGTATTTATATACACACATATACATATACATACATATACATATATATACATATATACATATATTGGAGAGTATAGGAGATTAAACCTAGGGGCATCCTACCTCTTAGCTATACCCCCAGCACTTTTTAAAATTCTTTTATTGTAAAACAGGGTATCAGCCGGGCGTGGTGGCACACGCTTGTAATCCCAGCATTCGGGAGGCTGAGACCTGAGACCGGAGGATCCGGGTTCGAAGCCAGCCTCAGCTACCTAGTGAGGCACTCCCCAACTTAGTGAGACCTGGTTTCAAAATAAAGAATAAAAAATAGGGCTGGGGGTATAGCTCGGAGGTAGAATGCCCCTGAGTTCAATCCCCAGTACCACAAAAAAAAAAAAAAAAACAAGGTATCACTAAATTGCTGAGGCTAGCCTCTAATCTGTAATCCTCCTGTCTCATCCTCTCAAGCAAGTTACTAGGATTACAAGCATGCACCACTACGCCTGGCTCAAAAGATATTTTCCGTTTAATTGATTCCCATTCCACCCACTCCCACCTCAACTTCTCTTCTCTGAGATTTTTGCTCGTTTCCATGTTAATCACGCCACCCTCTGCCCCTCTTAGAACTGCAGATAGTGCATTTCGTTCACCTCCTCTCCCACCCTCCCCTGGAGCCCAGCCCAGCCCGCAGCTCTGCTCTAGGTCCTTGGGGTCTAAGCGGGAAGTTGCCAGACTCTGCACTCTGCCTTGAGAGCTCCAAGAAGAAAAGCATTGGCTGCCTAATCGCCTATCATTGTTTGTTCAGCATTCAAAGACTTCTGAGATTTTTTTTCCCTTCTGATTTGAATGTTATCAAACAATAAAGGCGCTATTTGTTGTCATTGTTAAAGTTTGTGGGCTGGACAATACACTGGCATCAACATGAAATGTGCATGAACTTGAGAATCTGGAGTGCTTTACTTGCCATCCATGATTCTTTTACTTAGTCCTGATGGTTCTATTATGAAGTTGGTGTCGCTGTCAACTGAAGCGGAAGCTCAGAGAGGTTGTTCCTTGCCCCCAGAATGCACAGTGCATAAAGGCAGAGCTGGGACTGGAGCAGAGAGGCTGCCCACTTCTGGGTCCACACTTTTAATTCCAGGCTGTATTTCCCCTAAGAGTAACTAAGAGTAAACGACTGAATGTAGATCCTCAAACTGGCTCCTAACTACACTTCCTATCCCTCCTTATCTGATCTCAGCAAGCTGGGAAATGGACCCTCTGTCTGTCTGCTAAGTCTGAACGTTTCTGGAATGTACGTGCTGAAATCTGTATTTCCACCTATCAACACCAGACCTGTGCAAATAAAGGGTTTAGTGGCCAGAGACCTTGTGGGTCTCTCCTTTTCAGAACCCCCAAGTGGACTCTGGAAGAAGGAGGAGGGTTAGGGTGAGCCAGGCCTCTTGGAACTCACAGAAGGGAAGCAAGGATGGGGATCAAAGAGTAAATGCAAGTTGGAGACAAATAAGGGAGTAGTTGTACCACTCAGTCCTCCCCACGCACGAGAGCCCAGTGTTATTATCCCTACATTAAAGAAGAAACTGAAGCTCGGGAAGTTGAAGATCGTGCTCAGGGTAGCAGCAGCTCCCTGGACACTGGCTGAGATGCATTTGAAAGAAAGCACCTGGGTAGGTGAGTGGCTGGGCTCATGGGAACACCCTCCCTCCCCTCCATGGCCCCAGCCCTCTATGTGCTGGGTAGAATCTGTAAACCCAGGGCAGGCAGTGTCATCTACTGTAGTCTGGTGGTACTAAATACTGACTTGAACAACTCAGAAATCTCCCCAGAGCTGGGTGCACTGGGGCACGCCTGTAATCCCAATCCCAGCTACTGGGGAGGCTGAGGCAGGACAATCACAAGTTCAAGGCCAGCCAAGGCAACTTAGTGAGACCCTGTCTCAAAATAAAAAGGGCATGGGATATAACTCAGTGATAGAATACTTCCTTAGTGTGTATGAGGCCCTGGCTTCAATCCCCAGCAAAACACACACATACACACATACACACACACACACACACACACACACACACACACACACATACACATACACACCCTCCAGCTTTGACCTGGACCCCTTTAATTCTAGAAACACCATATCCTGCAGCTCAGTAACTGGGGTTGGTGTGAGGACCTTGCCTTGGAGCCAGGGTCCATTGTACCCTGTGACTCCAGGAAGAAAGATTAAAAAATATCAGGCCCCTGGTACCCCATCTTAGGCATCCCAAGGTTGAAGCCATGTGCTGCACCAGTGGGGAAGTGGGATCTTTGTGAGCCCCGGGACACACAGCCCCTTAATCCCCTCTCATGACCCCACGAGACTCCCCCTGCACACTTCACTTCTGCTTCTGTCCTTCTCCCAGGTTCTCCCTTTCATTCCCCAGGCTAGGAGCATCCAATTGATAATATACATAATTATAAATAAATAAATAAATATATATCATACATATATAAGTATATTGTATATGTGTTAAAATTATACAATATATATGTAGTATTATGCATATCAGTGTTGACTTGATGTCCAACAATGTGCCGAGTTCTTCACAGCAGAGATCACAAAATACTGGCCTAACCACCATATTTGGGTGATATTTAGTGACTTAAACCACTATGTCTGGGTGTTTTATTTATCCCGTGCTGTGTTTTTAATTTTTTTAATGTTTTTGCCACCATAAAAAAAATTGCAGGAGTTATGTACAAATTCAGATGTCTGTCTTTTCCGGAATAATTGGAAAGTTGGGTTCTGAGATCAACTGCTCACCTAGGAACAGTTAACTGATGCGAAATAACATCTGCCCCTTTTGGCTCAGGATATTTTCAAATTCACCTACTTCTCGCATTCAGCTTCCTGGCCTGGGCATGGATTTGAGTTTATGATTCTCAACTCAAAACTCTCCATTATACCTGTAGGTGAGAAGCCTGAGGTTCCTGGAACTTAACAAATGGCCAAGGTCACTCATGGGTGGATCCTCAGGGTCTTCCTGAGAGCCGACCATCACCAGAGCCTGCAAGCATGGAGGAAACCCCTTCAGCTGCCCTGCTCCCTACCTGCCAGCACCCTCTCCCACCAGGCTGGAGGCCACAGAAGACCCAGGCGGATGCAGGTGAAACACCGCCTCAGGTGTGCAGGTCTCGGCTGGCACCACAAGCCAGGCTCCTCCCCTGTCTGTGGCTTGTGGGGGTGGCACTGCCGCAAGGGCGGGTGAGGACAGCTTTGGGAGCCACACTGTCCCTACATGCCCTGGGAAGGGCCAGGCCGCCCAGGGACAGGGCTCTGAGCTGGTAGAACAGAGTCCTCTGCTCTTTGAGGCTAAGAGTCTCCCATGGGAGAGAGGTGCTCGTTCACACACACACACACACACACACACACACACACACACACACACGTATACATCTACCTGCAAAAACACATACACAAACACATATATACACATGCACACAAACATACATGCATAAAATATATACACAAAAAAATGCAGACATGCACATACACAAACATACATATATACATCTACACACAAAAACATATACACACACATGCATACACATATATATACATCTAAACACAAAAGCATATACACACAAATGCACACATGTCCACATAAACACAAACACATACATACATATGCATATTTACACACAAAAACACATATGCACACAAACATATATAGACATCTACATGTAAAAACACATATGCACAAATACAGACATGTACAAATACACACACATGCACACAAATGCTCCAGTACACACACATATACACCTATATATACACAGACACACATGTATGCACATAGATGCACTCAGACACACACACATACATGCATACAGCATACACACGCATGCAGAGACACACAGTGCTCTTAGAGGGTGGGAGAATGAGCAGTAAGAGGAAGAAGGAGGGATGAAGAAGGGAAGAGGAGGGAGGAGGAAGGGAGGAGAAAGCTTTCTAAATTATCATGAGGCTCGTCTGCTCTGTGCTGATCACTGCCATTTTCCGCACGCTGTGCCATTCTGTCCTCACCCGGTCCCTTTGAAGCGCGTATATTCCCATTTCCATTTCTCAGATGGGGAAGCCGAGGCTTGGAGAGATGCCTCAGGCCAAGAGGATGACTTCAGTCATTGTTGGAGATGATCTACCTCCTCCTGCAGAGAGGCTTGTGAGTCCAAATGCTGGGGTCTTGCTGTAAGGAAAGTGGCCATTCTGGGACTGGACACATCTGAAGCCCCCACTGTGACTAGCACAGGGACTTAGGCCAGCTGGAAGATCACCACCTCATTGGACAAGGAGGATCCCTGGGGCTGGAGGGGCTGGTGTTCAACAGTGACCCCACCACGTGGACAGGACCAAAAAGATGCCCTAGAGGGTAGCCCAGGATGTTTAGTTCTCTCCTGATATTTGGGGCAGAATGGGTCCCCTTCTAACTGAACAAGATGCCAAGTGGTCCTCAGAAAATTCCCAGGTCCTAGAATTCATGCTAATAATGTAAGTGAAGTCTCATGTGAGTGACAGGAAAAAATAAAGGGGCCGAGACTCTATTGTCCCTCAAGATGGCTAAATGGTTCCTACTGGCGTCAAGTGAGTTTCCAGAGTATCCTGTGGGGATTTCCTAAGACATTCCACATCCTTTGCACCTGTCATAACCCCCCATGGCTAACCTCTCTCCCAGCTGGACTGCTCAGAAAAGTCCTCTTCAGTGTAATGGAAAGAGAAGGAGTTTGGTGACCAAGAAAGGTGATTTTGAATCCTGACTCCAGCACTAGGAGGAAGGGAAGCCTGGGTCCTGTTGGTTTTCTGTTGTTGGTAATGCAACACCACAGTCAGGGTAACTTATAAAGAAAGAAGGTTTATTTTGGCTTGTGGCTCTGGACTGCATCAGAGAGTAAGCAAGATGACTTACACAGAGCTGGACAGGTCCTACCTCCTCAGTTAACCTTGTTTGCATCGGGATCTGAGTTTATTGTGCCTGGTTTTGAAGCCTTCTGTCTCATTCACCACTCAAGAGCAATCTTAGTAAGTCACACATCTTGCCATGTCATTCCTTTGTTTATAGTCCTCTGTGGCTCCCCATTGCCCTTAGGAAGAATTGCATCTTTAGAATAGCCCATAGCCCTTCCTTGGCTAGCCCAGCCTGGCCTTCTGCTACTCCTCCACTTTCCCCTAGTCCCCCACAAACCATCTACCGATCTAGGAATGCTCTCTGGATGTGCTCACACTTTCAAGCCATGCCGGAGCCCTATCCTTTCCATCTCTGATGCCCGCTCCAGTCCCTTCTCTACCAGCAGGGCTTCTTCCCACTGTTCCAGACTCCATCTGCATCCCTCTGGAGCGTTCTGAATACTCCTGGGCACAGTTGATCCCTCAGCAGTGTTCCTGCCCACCTCCCGCCATCAGATTTACTCCTCTGTACTCTCCTGGCGACTGTGAGCTCCCTGTGGACGGCGGCTTGGTTTTAACCACTCTTACCTCCAGGTCCAGCCCAACTGGGCATGGAGCAGGTGCTCAAGAAACACTGGCTGAGCCAGGTGCGGTGGTGCGCGCCTGTAATCCCAGTAATTGGGAGGCTGAGATAGGAAGATCACAGATTCAGGATCAGCCTCAGCATCTTAGCAAGGCCCTCGGCAACTTAGTAAGACCCTGTTTCAAAATAAAAATAAAATAGGATTGGGGAGGAGAGTGGAGGTAGAATGCCCCTGGATTCAATCCCGAATACCACAAGGAAGGAAGGAAAAAAGGAAGGGAGGGAGGGAAGAAGGCAGGCAGGCAGGCAGGGAGACAGGCGGGCAGGAGGGAGGGAGGAAGGGAGGAAAGGAAAGAAGGAAGAAGAGAGGGAGGGAAGGAGTGAGAAAAGACTTGCTAAAATGGACCTCAGACCTGAGCACACAGAAGACTTCCAGGTGCCCCTGTGGTGGAGAAAGGAAACCTGAGATCCCCTCCAGCGCCTGCAGCTTAGTTGAGAACGACAAAGAGAACTAAACCTGAGTGATGAGGATGCCTGAGCTCTCTCCCTTTACATTCCCCACCCTTGAAAGCTTTGTCAGCTCTTACCCTCTCACCCTCTGAGCCTCAATATCCTTGTCTGACATGCCAGAGTGGCACAGCTGCCGTCCCAGGCTGGGCGTGTTTTAACCTTCCCAACAACCCAGACACAGAGGCACTTGGCTTCCATTTCACAGATGAGAACGCTGAGGTCCAGAGATTAAGTAATTCCTACAAGTAGTAATCGGCAGAACTGGGCTCCAACCAGGCCTCCAAAACCAAAGACTTTACTTATGTATTTGTTGCTTCATTTAAAAAATGATTTAAAATAAAACTTGACTGAGCACCTACTGTATGAGCACTCAGCCCAGCTCTAGCTTCTGGGGATGTGACAGTAAGTAAAACAAGCCAAAGTGTTCACATCCATTGCACTTATGTTTCTGCTTGGCCGTGCAACACTAAAGGGGCAACAGGACCCCCAGGGTCACCCCTGTGCTCCAGCACACACACCAGCTTCACTGTGAGAACAGTAGTATGACCCTCCACTCGTGGGTGGGGACGGGACGTACCTGAGGAGAAGCCACTTCCTGCTTACTCAGACCGGGCAGGTTGAAGTGCTCTGGCACGTGTGTCTGGGCTGGGCCCGGGCAGAGAGGGGAGAGTCCACCTGGAAATTGCAGGTCACAAATCTCCCTCCCTCCACCTTGCACCCCCTCCTTGGTCCTGTCCTCAGCCAACACGGCAGCAATCGCTCAAGTTTACGACACGCTGCGCGCAGGTTGCAGACCTACCATCATCCGTAATGGGTTGTTGTTTTTATTTTCTGTTTATGGGGAGCCTGAGTTACTACCTATGGTCACCGAAGCCATTAAACTGCTCCAACAGCTGAGATTTACATATTGGCCATGTGACCTGCGAAAGCTTAGGGGCGGCGGGAGAGGGGGGCATTTACAGTCTAATTAGAGCTGATGAATGATGTTCAGGGACCGCAGAGACCCGTTTCATCATGACCCCAAAAACCCCAGGAAGCCCTCACCCACAGTGCATTCCCTGGTGACAGGGGTGGAGCCCAGGCCATGCATGAGCTAAGGACCAGCTCTCAGAACAGGTGGGCTGGGATGGCTAAGAAGGCCTGGCCAGTGCTGGGGAGGAAACAAGGATGGGAGGTTCTCTACTCCTCTCACCATTGTACCAAATTAACCTGGTAATTACCTCTATTACCTGAACAAAGGTCCCTGGCAGCCAGTTAATAGCCTGCCGTGGCCTCCTCCTCTTTCATCCCAAGATCTCAGAACGTGTTATAAATAATTAAATGCTATTATTTAGTGATTTGTGTAATCAAAAAGCTTTATAACCATCACTCTCTTTTTTCCTTGCCTTGCACCCAAAACGCAGCTCAGCATTATGTTCTCAAGCGAGGAAACTGAGGCACGGGGAGGGACCTGGTGAACTGGCTAAGGTCTCCTGATGCCTCACACAGTCCTGAGTCCTCCCTCCCCCCTCTTCCTCTAGGGGCTCCAGGGCTACCCACTGCCCCACTCCCCCTCTTTCAGATGCAGTTGTAGATTTGAATAATCCTTCCTGAAGAGTCCTCCTTCCCACGGGGGCAGGTGCAGGGGTCTATGGAACAACCATCCACCGCCCTCCCTGGCCCTAGCCTGCCCCCCTTCTACTCCCTGAGTTCTCCACCCTGAGCACGGTCGTGAGCCATACTCCTTCTTCATGTGGTTTAGTAGATGGACAGGTTTGGATTCTCACAAGCAAAGTACATGTTTCCACCAAGTGTCCGATGTCAGGGCCCTGGGCCTCTGCCATTTAGCTGCTGTCTCCTGAAAGCTATCATTTTCTACTTCCTGTGACTAACGTGCACTAAAGTCATGTGTGTGCAGGACACCACATCCAAAGAGCCATTTCGTCACCCACTGTTGACAGCACTCTAGAGCCCAAGCCCGATCTGCCCCAGGCAGGGGGTGTGGGAGGCTGAGAACTCTGCACTCAGGCATACATGAGAAGGGGACGCCCGCCAGTTAAGGCTCCCACAGTGGCCTTGAAGTGGCCCCTACCAGGAGACAGGTATTTTGGAGTGATTTTTTTTTATTAATTAATTATCTATCTCTCCCATCAGCCTGAGCATCCTATCTCTGAATCTTTCCCATATGCCCTTAATACACTGAATAATGTTATGTGGTAGTAATGGTTACTCTCATTTTACAGCTGTAGAAACTGAGGGTAGAGATTTACCCCAAATCAGGTAGATAGTAGATGACTTAATTATGATGGGGCTCAGTTTCTTTGGTTCCTGAGTTTCATGTTCTAATCACAAACCTCCAGCTAACACACCCCTAAAGAAAGAACAGATTCACCCCCCCCCCAACTAAACACCAAGCACAGAGGAGAATTGGCAAATATCCAGCTTTGTTTGACATCCAAACCAGAATGTCTAGGGGTGAAGGAGAATTTTCACTATCCTAATTGTTATTATAATTGCCAACACAAATAAAATTAGCTCGATCATGCCAGATTTCTTCATCGACTGGAGGACATTGTGCTGTCTCTGCACTTTAGTAAAATTACAGCAGGTCTCAGCCAATCATCCAGTCTGTACAGATAAAGCAACCATGTCCTGTCTGTGATCTGTACCTCGTTTTCATTCATCAGATATTTATTGGGCACTGGTGATGCACAGAGTCCTGGAGGTTAGGGTGACACAGATGACTGAGATAATCTCCACCCTTGGGAAACACCCAGTCCAGAGAAGCCAGAGAGTGAAGTTCCCAGGAGGAGGGACCCGGGAGGCTGGGGGATCATGCCTGCCCAGGTTCGACCAGACTCAACACAGGGAACACAGCTAGCTACTGGTTCTGAGGCCACCAAGCAGAAAAAAAAGACACTACCATCAGGGCTTAGATCTCCTTGTCCTCCTGGGAGTCTAGGGTGACCACCATTCAAATCTCCCTAGAATGACTAGCTATCTTAGTCAGTTTGGGCTGCTATATAACAAATTACCATAGAATAGGTAAGTTAAGGAAGCACATTTATTTCCCACAGTTCTGGAAGCTGGGCAGCCTAAGATCAAGGCACTAGCAGAACTGGTGTTGGGTAAGGGCCCTTTTCCTGGTTTACAAGAAGCCACCTTCTAGTTGTACCTTCCTATGGGTGAGAACAGACACAATGAAAGCTCATGTGTTTTGTTTGTTTCTTTAATTTTGTTTTGTTTTGTTTTTGTGGTACTGGAGATTGAACCCAGAGGTTTTCTGCCTCCAAGCTACACCCCCAGCCCTTTTTATTTTTTATTTTGAAACAGGGTCTCGCTAGGGCAAAGCCCAAAAGCATCCTACCTAGGGTCTCGGGGACTCAAGCATAGATCATTAGGAGGCTAGATGGCCTAACCACCAAGTAGCATCTAACACCATCACCTTCCATTACCACTCAGGCCAAGCATCTGGAGGCTTGCCTAGCCCAGGGCGAGTCCACTGAATTAGCTTCTTATCTACAGATATCTGAGCCTAGGTGATTGGCAGTAGCACTTGATGCCCATATCCAAGAATCCTGGGTCCTGGTGCATGGACCCTTGCTTGTCTGTTGATCCCACAAGGCACCTCAATGATTCCTGCAGATTATGATTCTTGCAGCCACCCCGAGAGACACCAAAGAGTACTAAACGAGCATGGCAATAAGCACCAGACCATCTGATGTTTGGATCCATCAGGAAACTGCTCTGACACCAACTAATTCCTTGAAAGAGGCTGTCGAGATCTGGAGAGAGCTGAAATGTAGGGGGCGGTGGAGGCTGTCACATGCCAACCAGTTGGACCCTCCCATGCTCAGGGTACCACTGGTCATCACCACTCCACTGCCCTGGCAACGACAAGCATTAGAAATCAACATCCCGTCTGATCAGAGGTGCATTGGTATAGACTGACAGCAGAGGAATTGAGAGCGAGCAGCCCTGCTAGTCATTAGCTGGACCTTGGGAGAGACAGTAAGTCCCTAACAAGCCAATCCTTTGATGACAATGGTTGGTGTCTATAACAGGCCAGCCCTTGTGCTGGGTCTTGGGGAGGCAGGTGAGGTGAACACACTGCCTCTCTTTGAGGAGCTCACACCAGGTAGGAGAGAGTGCAACCAAGTCAGCAGAGCATCACAGTAAGGGGTGTGGACGTTGCAGTCAGCAAGGAACTCTGAGGTACACAAGAGAGGCTGTGGTGTCTGCCTGGGAAACCTGGGAGGCCTCAGAGAAGAAGTGACATTCAAGATGGGCTTTGAAGGATAAGTAGAAGGTCACTGGACAAATGAGCCGAAAACCTCCCAAGAGGCACCATGATGCAGTGCTCAAAGTCATGGACTGTGGATTCAGACTTTGTGGGATTATACCTTAGGCCATTTACTATCTTGGTGACCGGGACAGGTTGCTCTAATTTCTCTGCAGCTCAGTTTCCCCATCTGCAAAATATGATTGCTGTGATTACTAAATGAGGCAATGTATGTCCAAGCGTTGGACACAGCACTCAGAAACTGGCAGGTGCCCAAGAAATGTTGGCTATTACCATGATGTGCAGAAGGAGATATGAACCAGGTGAGCATAGCAGTGTGGCATGAAACTATGGCACAAAGAGGGGGGCGGTAAGTGCCCAGCCTAAGACTTGGGTGTCTATCCCATTGTCAATGACGAGAACCAAATGGTCTCCAACCTGGCATACGCCACACTGGGTTGGATTAGGGATGATGGGACTGGATACAGGGGTAGCAAAGAGGTACCACTGGCCTCAGGGCTTGACCTTGAGCACCATCAGTGGAGATAGAGAGAGGCATTCTGAAGATACGAGGAGATGCCATCAACTGGTTTTGATGACTGATGGACAGTTTTATGTATCAACTTGGCTAAGATACTGTCCCCAGTTATTGAAGCCAACTCTAATCTAGAGGTAGCTGTGATGACATTTTATAGATATAATTAGAACCCATAATCAGCTGATTTTACTTACCAGAGCTTATCCTGAATAATTTGGGTGCATTGGATTAATCAATAGAAAGGTCTCAAGAGCGAGGGTGAGGGTTCCCTAAGGAAGAAAAGCAGCTCCAGCTGTGGCCACAAGTTCCGGCCTGCCCTTCCTGAGAGCCAGCCCTACGGATTTGGGCATTGCCTGGCCAGCCACTAACATCAGGTTTGCCAATTCTTTGCAACAAATTGTAATGCTTTTCTCCTCCTGGTTCTGTTTCTCTGACTGAGGTTTGACTAACACAGTAACCGGATGGATAAAGAAAATGCGTTCCATCCATAGAGTGGAATATTACTTGGCCATTTAAAGAGGAAGAAAAGCCCCACCACGTGTGACAAAAATGGAGGGCATTATGCTAAGTGAAAGAAGCCAGCCACAGAACGGACACAACATGATTCCACTTACATGAAGTATTTAAAATAGTACTTAAAGATGCAGAGAAAAGAGTGGTGGCTACCAGGGGGAACTAAGGAACTGTTGTTTAATGGGTATAAAATTTCAGAAATGCTAAATGACTGGAAAAGCTCTAGAGACACAGTACTACATTGTGTCTATAGGTAACAATATGCTATTCTGCACTGAAAAATTTATTTAGAGGGACAATCTAATTTTAAGTGTTTCTTACCACAAAAGTGAAGTGGGGTACAAGAAAACTTTTTGAGATGATGGATATGTTTACTACATTGATGCTTGTAATGGTACCATAGGTGTATGTGGGTGTCCAGACTCATCAAATTTGTATACATTGAATCTCTTTATTTTTTTTTTTTTGGTATCAATTATACCTCAATCAAGCTATTTTTTAAAAAGAGGAAGTTGGGCATGGTGGTACATGCCTATAATGCCAGTACTTGGGAGACTGAGACAGGAGGATCACAGGCTTGAGGCCAGCCTCAGCAACTTAGAGAGACCCTATAAAAAGGGCTGGATATGTAGCTCAGAAGTAGAATGCTCCTGGATTTAATCCCCAGTATGAAAAGAAAAAAAAAAAAAGTAGAGGTGAAAGAAGCCACATCAGTTCCTAGAGATTCTTCACAAAGGCTTGGACATTACGAATCCTGCCTCATCCTTCCACCAAAGTCCATAAAATTCCTTTTTTTTCTGGACAAGGCAACATTCCTGCCTCAGTTGGCAGCTCTATAGAGCAGACTGCAGACCTTTGGACATATTGACTCTGACATATGGATCGTGCTCCCAAGTTGGGTTTTTTGTTTTGTTTTATTTTGTTCCCAATATATATAGTTTTATAAGGCTTCTTTTATGTGAGACTGACTCTTTGATCTCCCCAGGAAACCCTCCTCCCACCCCTGGATTTTCTTTTAATCTACAAAAATCACTGACCACAGCTGCAGACCAGGAAGGAATCGGCAAAGAGACAAGCCAAGCGGAGTGAGGGGCCTGGGATGGGAGAAAGCGAGCTGGGAACAAGAGCGGCCTTCTCTGAGGTCCCTGAAGTGTGCGCTGAGTCCTTTGCAGGATTCCCCAACCCTATGACCCAAGAACATGCCGCTAGCAGTTGGGAAGGGGAGACCCCTCCATGTCAGGCGGGCTCATTTTAGACACTCACTACTTTAACCCTTGCAACAGCTGGGTAGGGTGAAGTGCTGATGTCTATTTAGCAATTGAGGAAACTGAGGCTCAGGGAGTGTCTTAGGTTGGATTCTCCAGAAGTAGACCATGAGATCGAAGTCCCTTTATTCTGATATAACTTCAAATTTAGAAGCTGGGTGTGGTGGCACACACGTGTAATCCCAGTACTTGGGAGGCCGAGACAGGAGGATCACAGGTTCACTGCCAGCCTCAGCAACTTAGTGAGGCCATCTGCAACTTAGTGAGACCCTGTGTCCAAATAAAAAAAAATAAAATAGAGCTGGAGGTGTAATTCAGAGGTAGGATGCCCCTGGGTTCCATCCCTAGTACCAGAAAATACTACTACTACTACTACTACTACTAATAATAATAATAATAATAATAATAATAATAATAATAATTAGTAGTAGTAGTAGTAGTAGTAGTATTTAAGCAAAGGTGCAATTACAACATAAGGAGCACAAGGAATATTCTGTATCCAGACTTGCTAGTTAGGACATTTTGCTCTCACTCTGATCAATCTTCTCCTCCCTCCACCCCACTATCTCCCACTGGTGTTTGTTTGTTTGTTTGTGGTGCTGGGGACTGAACCCATGGGCATTCTACTTCCAAGCTATACCCCTAGCCCTATTTTATTTTTTATCTGGAAACAAGGTCTCCCTAAGTTACTGAGAGCCTCGCTAAGTTGCTGAGGCTGGCTTCGAACCTGAGTTCCTCTTGTCCTGACCTCCCAATTACTGGGATTGCAGGTTTTACTACCATGCCCAGCTCCATTATGTTTTAAAAGGAATTGTGTGAAAATAATTTGGAGCCATCATGCACCTTTACCACTAAATATCTCAGTGTTTATGGCCTGGGAATGAGGACATTCTTTTACATACCCACAGTATAATTACCAAAAATCATGAAATTTAACACCATTATATACTATTATGCCTGCAAAGTCCATATTTGAATTTTGTCAATTGTCTTAGTAATGTCTTTTATAAGCTGTCTGATTTTCCCAGTTCAAAATCCTATCCAAGACCATGCATTGCACTTAATCATCTTGTCTCTTCAGTCTCCTTTAAACTAAAACATGATTTTCAGGCTTTTTTTTTTTTTTTTGCCTATTTTACTTTGACTTTTTTTTCAAAATATTGGCCAAGAATGTTCTAGAAGGGGCATCAGTTTTGATTTGCTTAAAACAAAGAGTCTTGAAGCATTGCCAGGAAGAAATGGCGAGGCAGTGTGGAGTGGGACCTTGCTAGAGGGTCCCAAGACCAACAAAGGCGATCTACCAAAGTTCCACCAAGTAGAGTTTGCAGGGCCCATAGGGAAGCTCTGCCAACATCTCAGCCTCATCCTGACTGGGAAACCATGGAGCTGGAGAACTTACACCCCCTGCTCCCAGCATTCACTTTCTGCTTTAACACTCCATGCACACAAGCTGTGTCACAGAGGATTCCTGCACTCACAAGGCACGCAAGCACTCACAAAATTAGTAAAAGGACCTGGAGCCATAAAGATGGCGCACTGACACTGTTTACTTCAAAGACTTTGATGTTCCCAGGATCACACAGCTTCTAAGTGTGAGAGCTGGAATCCCAGCGAGCTCTCATGCCACTACCCACACTCTCACCTCCCTGGAGAACTGAAATCAACCTGAAGTCTGGGTAACCTAACTCTGTGGAGTAAGCACTGTTGACTGGCTGCCCAACTTGAAGACCTGCTGAACAACTACAGGACCGACTACAGATCCGATCCAACTGCTCCCCCACAGAGAAGTGAGAGCCCATAAAGTCTCCGAGATAAGTGAGGAGTGACGAAGTCAAGACTAGGAACAGCTGGGTTTGGATTTCCTGGAAAGTCTGGGCTACTGGCCAAGGCTGAATCCAGGGAGCAAAGTTGAACGGCCAGGTCAGGAGCCAGTGAGCCCCTGGTGAGCTGCCCAGGGATCAGAGTCCACGGTCCAGGAGAGGACAAAGAGGGGCTTGAGGGAAGGAGACCAAGGTCACTAAAATATCATGAATAGTTATTCAGCGAATCAATTCCACTGATGTTTATTAAGCACCTACTATGTGTCTGATACTGCCTATGGCTGAGGATAGTGCATTAAAGGTCTATCTGGTTCTGATCGGCTCCATCCAGTTCTGACCAGTTTTATTCGGCTCTATGTGGTTCTGTCTGGCTTGCTGCTGTAGCTTCAGCACGAAGGACAATGCCCAGCACACAGTATGTGCTCAGAAAACACTTTCTGCCTGAATCCATGAGTGGTCAGTTCCAAATGTCTCCAACGCCACTGTGCAGATCTGCAATCCTGGCGACCTCGGCCTGACCTCTCCCATAGTCCAGGAGCCTGGTGGAGGAGCACGTCTGTTCCCAGCCACCAGGGCCCAGAAGGACCTGCAAGGAGACAGCCGTCTCATCTTGTAATCCATCCGGCAGTGGATCTTGTGGGGCAGGGGTGTGCAGTGGACCTCTTGGGCAAGGGATATCTCTCTGTGCCTCAGTTTCCACATCTGTGCCACAGTTTTGTAATCCATTCATCTGTTGATGGGCACCTAGGCTGGTTCCATAGTTTGGCTGTTGTGAATTGTGCTGCAATAAGCATGGACGTGCATGTACCACTGTAATATTCTGGCTCCAATGCCTTTGGAAAGATCCCAGGAGTGGTCTACCTGGTACCTAGGTCATATAGTGGCCCCATCCCTAGTCTTCTGAGGATCCACTGACCTCCATAGTGCCTATAGTCATTTGCAATCCCACCAACAGTGCTTTCCTTTCTTCTTGTCTGCTCTTATATACAAGGAGAGAGGGCTGAGAAGGAACGGAGAGTGACAAGAAATTGTTTCCAGTTGTTCTCATAACTTTCAGACCCAGAATCTGCTTTTTTTTTTTTTTTAACTTTTGTACTGGAGATTGAACCGAACCCAGGGACATTATACCTCTGAGCTACACCCCTACCCTGTTTTATTTTCAAATAGGGTCTTGCTAAGTTGCTGAGGGTCTAGACGCTGCCACTGATCAATCTGCAGGAATTTAGGTGAGTGACTTAAGTACTTCTCTGCCTGGGTCTCTTCATCTGTGAAATGAAACTGAAAACGGAACTTGCAAGGTCCTAATGAGGACTGAGTTAATCTATGCAAAGAACCTAGGCCAGTGCCTGGTGCCTGAGAGCCTGTCATTTTTAGCATTGTTATTGTTATTGATGATGATGTTGAAAAATCCTTGTGCTGCCAGGCATAGTGGTACAGGCCTGTGATCCCAGCTATTCAGGAGGCTGAGGCAGGAGGATGAGAAGTTCAAGGCCAGCCTCAGCAACTCAGTGAGACTCTGTCTCAGAATACAAAATTTTAAAAGGGGGGTCTGTAGACAAGGTCTATGGTAGAGCACTTGCTTAGCAAATGAAAGGATGTGGGTTCAATCCCCAGCACCACACACACACACACACACACACACACACACACACAAAAACACCTTATCTAGTGTGTTTACATTGTAGTGGGATAAAAAAGCAGATAGACAAAATGAATAAGGATGTCAGGATGTTACACAATAGAAAGTTTTAAGTACTATGCTGAAACAAAGCAAGAGAGGAAGAGAAGGAGGGGCAGAGTGTGTGGAGGGGTACGGACCCCTTTAATGGGAGGATTATTCTTTTGCAAAATGTGAAGAACTTGGCCTGATGTGCACTGTTTGGCCAGTAAATGTTAAGGCTGTGACCCCCACCGGGAGAAAGGGGAAAGTTAGTTCAGTAAACTTGAAGGAGGAGGGTTCCTCTCTTTATTAGCAGATGCAAAGATTCAAGCCCATGAGTACTTACCTGGATCGCTTCCAGTAGAAGGCAGATTTCTAAGCAATGTGGGGGACTCTGATGGCTGTGAGCAGTTATAAAAACCCAAGGTCTTCGGTGGGTACAAAGACCGGAGAGCAGGTGGATATAAAGCTCGGAGTTCCACCTGACTGAGTCAGCTGGACACATGCCAAAAGCCCGGACTGGGTGTGATGGAAGCTCCAGACCGCAGCCTCGGACCCATCAGACAGGCAAAGTCCTGGTCAGGGGACAGAGGCCAAAGCTGGACGTGAAGATGGACAAGCGGGCTGGGGTGACAATGTCATGGGCTTCCCATGGCCTCTCTGGGTGCTGAGCCCCCCCAGGAGCACAAGTCATCCGGTCCCCTTGCAGGCTCAGCTGAATCTCTGACAGTCATTGCTCTGGTCAGAACAGACATCGGGGAAAGCAGACCTGAGCCTGAGTTACCAGCCAGCCCCTGAATAATTCTGACTATTCTGCAACGGGCATTATCCGATGCCCTCAGCCTGCGATCTGCACCATGGCCAAGTCTGGAGCCTGACTTCTTTCTTCCCCAGCCTGATCAACCCCGCTGAACTCCCAGGTGTGGCTCCCGAGGCACCTGCAGGATGCCAGGTTTGTCTCAGAAGCACGATGGCTTTGCCCCTGCTTCCCCTTCTCTCCCCAGCAGCCTCCTGGTTGCCTTCTAAATGAGCCCATACAAAGTGCCAGGTAATGTAAGTGTTCGGTCTTTGGAGCACCTCCGCGAAGGATCTACATTACTCATTTTACAGAGGAGGTAACGGGAGCTCCGAGACAGTAAATAAAATATACTAGAGAAGAAAGCATGCACCCGGGTTCCAGCCTGGTTCATGTGATTCCAGCCAGGGCTCCTTCCACAAGTCCGTGCAGCCTCCGGCCCATGATTCGTCTGTAAAATGAACTCAGTGATACTCATTCATACAGTTGCCATGAGATTTCAGTGAGAATCTATAAAGCCCTCAGAACAGGACCCGAGATGCTCAGTAAATACTCACTAGTGGTAGTAATAGAAGGGGCGGCTTCCTTCAGCCCTCCTGAGAAATCCTACTCACTGCTCTAAGAATAAAAACAAGGAGGCAAGTCAATGCGCATCCTTGGAAATCCTTAGCTCCTTCTCCCCAAAAGGGGAAGTTGCTCCCCACCTGGCAGCAGGTGCTCATTGGGTGAGAGGCAGGGCCACACATGAGCCAGGAGCATTTGCTCAACTATTGAAAGTCAGCCCGTATGGCCCTGCTATTAAACTCCCTGTGGGTGAGCCGGGTTAACGGTGGGGCCTCGTGTGATAAGTCATTAATCTTCATGTGGAATGCAAGAGCCGTACAACTTACTTCAGCCCTAATCTCCCATGAGTTACAGCCTCTTCTGCAATTCATAAAACAAATCAATCACACCTCCCCGGCTCTCATCTATTTATGACTGCTTTTTAAACGCTTGGAGAGAGAGAACCTGGTGGATGTTTTTCATCCTTCCCCCAGCTGGACTGACCTCCAAAGGAGGCAGGAAAATGGACTCTTTGCCCCAGTTCAGGGCACCAACCAAGAGAGCTGAATTCTGAGTCTTGCTGGTGATTTTTTTTTTTTTTTTTTTTTTTTTTTTTAGTGGTGGTACTGGGGATAGAACCCAGGGGCATTCTACCTCTAAGCTACACCCCCAGCCCTATTTTATTCTTTTATTTTGAAACAGGATCTCACTAAGTTCCTGATGCTATCTGTGAAGTGGTGATCCTCCTGTCTCAGCCTCCAAGTACTGGGATTACAGGCAAGCGAGAGACCCCATGCCCGACTTGCTGGTGATTTTGCACCCATACCATCTGGAACATGCCTCATGCCTCGATATCACTCGAAGTAGGGGCTGGAGGCAAGCATGATCATCACCAAATTGTATCCGGAATCATCTCTGGAATTGTGTCTGTGTGGTTCGTTCTCCAGGGGTCTAGTTGGTGGCAAAACAACCCTTTTCTTTCCCTCCCACCGTGGGCACCCTCCCTCTGGTGCCATTAGGCACCGCTTCCCAGCTATTTGCATTTTAGCACCACCCAAGGTGTGGTAGAAGCTTATGGCTCTGTTTATTGGTTGGGGTATCTCTGTGTAGATATGTGAGTTTTCTGTCTAGATTGCAGGGTCCTTCCAACCAGGCTCAGTCTTAATCATCGCCATAATCCTAGCACCCAGCTCAGTGCCTGTCATGTGGGTGCTCAGAAAATGTGTGCAAATGAGTGTGCATCGCACTTATGGTTGAAAGTCCGTCCCCAGTGCAGCAATGTTCAGAGGTGGAACATGGCTGGAGGAGATGTGTCATTAGGGACAGGGTCTTGGGGGCTATATATGTCCCTGTCCCCCTCCTCTCTCTCTCTCTCTCTCTCTCTCTCTCTCTCTCTCTCTCTCTCTCTAATTCTGGAAACCTGAGCTCAGTCTCTCTCTGCTACATGCACTGCTACTGCAGTTTCTGTCTCGAAGTCAGCTGACCATGGACTGAACTGTGAGCCTGAATAAACCTTTCCCTCCTCTAAGCTGCGCATGTCAGGTACTTTGGTGAAGTGCTGGAAAGCTGACTAAAACAATCACTGCTATGGTTTAGAGCTGAAATGCACCCCCAAAGCTCAGGTGTTGGAGTCCTGGTCCCCAAGGCAGCAGTGTTCAGAGGTAAGACCTTTCAAAGGTGACTGCATAGTGGGAAGTCTAACCTGATCAGTGGATCAATTCACTGACTGATCCATAATTTAATGGGCAATTGGGAGGTGGTGGAGATTTAGGAGATGGGGCCTAATTGAAGAAAGTAGGTCCTTGGGGACTAACACGATCGCCTTATTTCGTTCTCATTACAAGCCTGGGAGAAAGGGATTTGTGAGCCCATTGTAGAGATGAGAAAACAGATATCCAAAAAGGTAAGTCACATGCCCAAGGTCAAACAGCCAGATATTGAACCAGGTCTGTGAACTCCAAAGGACCTACCATCACTCTCTATGTCCTTGATGGGAAGATAGTAGAAAAGTGCTAGTGGGCAGAAGTAAAGGAGACACGAGGTCCTGGAAGGAGTAGACAGTAAGGAGGCAGGTTGGCAGGTCAGCTGGCTCAGGGCTTGGACCCCTTCAGACACCCCAGTGCCCTGCCCGAGAGGACAGAGAACACATGTTCCCCATGGAGTCCAGGGAGCTGCTGCCTGGGGCACTGCAGATTGCAATTCTGCCTGCAGGCATGAAGGCTTTTCCACCCCCACCCTCTGTCAAACTGTCCCCTGCCGGTCTCTCATTGGCCTAAGCAGTAGGTGGAGCAGACTATGGATACTGAGAAAGGGCAGGGTTCAGGGCAAAAGCTGATGTAGGGCATACTCGGGGCGGGGTAGGGAGGAGCTAAGGCAGGCTGGGAACAGGGACACAAGAGAACTACCACTGGCTAAATCTGATTCCAAAAGTCCAGATTCCAAGTTCAAAGGTATTGCACTCCATGGCATGGATTTGTCTGCTTGTTGCACAATGACATCCCCGGGGGGTTCTCCAAAGGGCTGTGGTCCAAGGATCGGCCCCCTTTAGGACTGCGCCCTGGCCTTATGCCAGTAGCTGTGTACTGTCTGGGCTGCAGTCCTAAGCCTGGGGGAGGGAACCTCCTACCTGAGACTCCTGCAGGAGGGAAGGAGCAGAGGAGGAGGGAAAGAGGAGGGAGGGAGGAATGACCCAAGCCCACAAGGGAACAGGAATGGCAGGCATGGAGCACAAAGCTGTGATCTTTAGGGTGAAGGAGACTTCTCACAAGGTGCTGGTCAGAGACAGAGGTGGCAGACAGGTTAACCAGCTTGCGGGGGGGGGGGGGGGGGGGGGGGGGGGGGGGGGGGGGGGGAAGGGAGGCATCCCAAGAAGGTAGCTGCTCCCAGGAGGCAATGCACCTTTCTTCATAAACAGCTTGGACCCTCCTCTCTCCTGCTACAGTCCAACTCAGAAACTGGTTGACAAGGGCCAAGGGAATCTAGCTTAGAGGCAAAGAGGACATTGGAGGAGACACTGCTCATGCCATCTGTGTGTGCCCGCACACGCATGGGCATGGGTGCACATGCCCGGGTGTACGTGTGTGCTTACGCACATTCACAAAGTGGGAGGAGGAGAAAGTGGGGGATGGGGGATGGGGCCAAAATGGCAACACCCCCTCCCCTCCGCAGTTAATGTAATTGTAGAATCCACAACCAGGTTCAGTAAGGAGCAAAGACCAGTCTGTGTGATTAACCAATCCATTGGTATTTACTGAGCTTTACCAGATGCCAAGCACTGTTTGGGACGCTGGGGACAGAGTGGGAATGGCAGGGATATGAGGCTCTGGCTTGTCAGTGGGAAGCACAGGGCGTCAGTTTATGTGCTGATGAGTGTCATAAGGGGGATAAAGGGAAGGAAGTGTGGGAATGAACAGCAGAGGATTCATCCAGTCTGGGGAATCAGGGAGGCCTACCCAAAGAAGAGATTTTGTGAAGCCGGGCGTGGTGGCACATACTTGTAATCCCAGCATTCGGGAAGCTGAGACCGGAGGATCCGGGTTCGCAGCCAGCCTCAGCTACCTAGTGAGGCCCTCTGCAACTTGGTGAGACTCGGTTTCAAAATAAAGAATAAAAAATAGGGCTGGGGGTATAGCTCAGAGGTAGAATGTCCCTGAGTTCAATCCCCAGTACTGCAAAAAAAAAGAAGAGATTTTGTTTTATTTTGGTGCCGGAGCTCTAAGCCAGGCCCTTGTGACTTCCAGGCAAGTGGTGCACCACTGAGCCAGAACCCCAGCCCAGGAGCTGAACTTTAAGAGGACCACTGAAGGATGACTCTAAAGACAGGGGAAACAGGACAGAGGGGCCAGGCTTCCTGATAGAGAACAAGAGAGAAAGAGCAGAGAAAGCTTGCAATAGAGCCAAGACAAATTAGAAAGAATCTCAAAGAAATAAAAGTAGTAATTATTACTTTAAATAAAGCACACACTCCAACTAGTTTAACAAAATGTTGCTTTAATTATATCTACCTTAATGAACAGATAAAAAAGTTTGTAATTAGTTCTATAATTGGTTATGTGCAAAGAGATGCAGCTTTGAGTTCCAAAGCATATGTCCTAGAGAAGGCTTATGAGGGAAACTAAAAAGATGCTTCTTCAAGTACTAACATCCGTGGCCCTAAAGAGCTGTCACAGGCCGGTGTCTCGGAGACATCTCTTCCTCATGCATTCTGCAAAGGTAAACTTTATCTTAGCTAGTCCTGGTTCAAAGAAAGAAAAGTCAGAAGAATTCTTACTCTAGATGTGACTCTCCATATGGCATAATAGGCAGAACATGTTCAAATCCCTTGTTTTCTGGTTTTGAGGATTAATGAGATTAGATCTGGCCTGCCTGGATAATTTGAGCTAATCTCCTCACCTCAAGGTCTGTAACCTTAATCACTCCTGCAGAGGACTTTTGTAATGTGAGGTAACATGTTCACAGGATTAGGGCATGCACATCTTTAAGGGACCATTTCTCTGCCTGTCACAATGGATATATTTACCTGGATGTAATTATGGTGAATTCTTTTTGGAAAAGACAAATGAGATATTAGTCCTTATAACTATAAGCTCATTTACTCCTAGCACCCTCTCCCATTTTCTTTCTTTTTGTTTTTGTTTTTGGTAGTTGTTGTTGTTATTATTGTTTTATGTATGTTTTTTGTTTTGTGTGCGTGGTGCTGGGGATTGAACCCAGGGTCATTTTGCCTCCACACTACACTCCCAAACCTATTTTATTTTTTATTTGGAAATAGGGTCTTACTAAGTTGCTGAGAGGCTTGCTAAGTTGCCCATGCTGGTCTTGAACCTGCGATCCTCCTATCTCAGCCTCCCAAGGACTGGGGCTATATGTGATTGCAAGTGGGTTCCCTGCAATATCAAGTGTGAATCCATCACACGGTTCGTTCAGAAACATGGGACTCCTTAGTCCCTCTATTTTGGGGCCCCTCCCCCCACATCATCATTAAACTACATGACAATATATCCATATCCTACACTGAATAAAATACCTATGTGACCATAGAGGTTGAGTTGAATTACACTTGTTGGCAAAATATGATGTTTTACATACATTTAATCAAGGTTCATTCTTATACTTTGCAGTTTTCTTTACCTCTTTAGACTTGAGTTCTTTTTGTACATCTCTAAAGAGCTCATAGGTCCACAAACACTGTGCTGTAAGGACTCAGTAATCAAAGGGCCCTATATTAGCTGAGCATGGTGGTGCACACCTATAATCCCAGTACATGGGAGGCTGAGACAGGTTCATGGCCAGCTTCAGCAATTTAGCAAGGTCCCCAGCAACTCAGTCAGACCCAGTTTAAAATTAAATAATAAAATAGGTCTGGGTGTATAGCTCAGAGGTAGAATGTCCCCCAAATAAATAAATAAATAAATAAATAAATAGCCCTAGACTGACAGTTATTCCTCTGAGATTGGGGTGAGGCGGGACAGGGGGAGAAAAAAAACAGAGTGGGAAGAGAAAAGAAGGGAGGAGGGAGGAAGAGAAGGAAAGGAGAGAGAGAAGAAGGAAGGAGGAAGGAAGGAAGGAAGGAAGGAAGGAAGGAAGGAAGGAAGGAAGGAAGGAAGGAAGGAAGGGTGTAAGTTCCTAGTGTTCTCTACTGTAAAAATGTAGTGCCCCTCTCTTTCTTCCAATGTTAAGACCATGGTTCAGACCATCTATGAGCAATTCTATTAAGAATCATTCTTTTCTTCACTTGGGAGAAGATTTAACCCAAGGGCATTCTAATTCCAAGCTACATCCCTTAGCCCATTTTATTTTTTATTTGGAACAAGGTCTTGCCCAGTTGCTGAGAGCCTGGTCAAGTTGCTTAGGCTGGCCTGGAACTTGTGATCCTCCTGTCTCAGCCTCCCAAGTACTGGAATTACAGGGGTGTGCCACCACGCCCTGCTTCATTTAATCATTTATACAATGAATAGCTCCATTGCATCTGTAAAGGGCCCATCCCTGGGCACAAAGAACACCATGATGAATAAGAACCAATCCTCACCCTTGGGAATCTCCCCGTCCACCTAACCTTGTATGTGAGTTTATACTCATCATCTTTGCTTGAGAGAATAAGCCTGGTCGAAGGTCAGAGAACCTCCTATCACTAGTAGTGACACAAGAGATCTGTAAGCAGCCAGTCACTATTGGGAATAATCCATTCCCTTGGTTGGCTTCTTTCCCACATTTGGCATAATTTATGTACAATGACATGTGTAGATTTTAAGAAGACATCTTTCAGTTTTGATGGGAACACACCACCACCCCAAAAACTCCTTCGTGCCCTTTTTCCCCCTCCCAGAAGTAGCCACTTTCTCACCACAGGTTCTTTTTGCTTGTTCTAGAATCATGCAGAGGAATATTTTCTTTCGAGTCTGCTTTCTTTTGCTCTTTTGCTCAGCATGATTTTTTTTTTTTAGATTTGCTCATGTTGTGAGTATCACTAATCTGTTTATTTTTATTGCAGAATTGTATTCCACGACGTAAATAGACCACAGATTTTTACCCTTTCCCCTATTAATGAATATTTTGAGCCATTTCCAGTTTGGGGTTATTGTGATTAAAGCTGGTATGAATGTTTTTGTAAAAGATTTTTTGTGTGTGTGTATGTATGTTTTCATTTCTCCCACATGAAGACCAAGAAATAGAATTACTAGGTCACAGGCTAGATGTGTTTTTAACTCTTTAAGGAACTGCCAACCCTTTTTCAAAGTGACCAGGCTCGGGCTCCCTTTCCAACCACCACCACCACCACGTGTTCTGGCTGCTCCCCAACCTCTCCAACATTTCATTTTGTCTTTTCCATATATATATATATGGAAAGCATATATATATATATATATATATATATATATATATATATATATATATATTCTCTAGATCTTCTGGAACAGCAATTCAGAACTCTGTCTCTTTTTAACCAAAATGTCTAATCAAGGATGCAAAGAATGCCCCGGGGCCATTTAAGAGTGGTCCTTCAAAGCACATTCATATTTGTGGGTGTCCATTTGCAAAAAAAAAAAATGAAGAAAATTTCTTAAGAAGCATTGGGCTGGGTACGGTGGTACACAACTGTAAGCCCAGCCTCCAACTGGGAGGCTAAGACAGGAAGATTATAGGTTGGAGGACAATTTCAACAAGATTCCCAGCAACCTAGTGAGAGACCCTGTCTCCAAAAAAATAAAATAAAAAGGGCTGGGAGTATAACCTGGAGGTAGAATGCTCCTGGGTTCAATCCCCAGTACCACACACACACACATGCACACACGCACACACACCCATGCATGCACATGGGCTCCCAGGTTCTCAAATGGGGCCAGCCAGGCCCAGAATGCAACCCACAAACTGTCCCTCCAGGGTCTGAAGAGCAGGAGAAGGGTAATCACGGGCTCTGGCGGGAGCACCTCCACAAAGGGCCTGCTCGAGGCTTGCTCCATTAGGATTGAGGCTGGCAAAGACTTCACGCTGACAATGCCCCTTCTCCGGGAGTGAGAGGGAGCCCCTCCCCTGCCTGCCACACCCATGGACCTACACAGATAGGCATGACAAAACCACCTTTTCTCCCAAATGACCTGTAGCCCCCAATCATTATTCAGACAGCTTCAATATCACACCAGGACAACCCATGAGTATAAAACCCATAGATAAGTCTTCGCCTGCAAGGACTACAAATAACCCCTCAAAAGGGGCCAGCTGAGACCTTGGAAGCCCTGTCTAGATGCAAGCCCTCTCCCCCTGCTGTCAAAAGGCTGAATTCTGCACCACCCAGGACTGAGCCACTAGCCATGCCTGGCCAGGGGCCACTTGAGACGTGGCCCATCCGAACTGAGATGTGCAAACAGTCTGAAACATACACCGAGTGTCACACCGAGAATAAAGAAAGAAATGTCGATGAGATCTTCTTAATATTTTATATTAATTAGATATTGAAAATGATAACATTTGGGTAAGCAGGCTAAATAGAATAGATCATTAAAATTAGTTTCATCTGTTTCTTTTTAAACCTAACTACTAGAAAACTTGAAATGGCCAATATGCCTATCTGCCTTGCGTTGTTTCCATAGTATCCTCTGATTTAGTTTATTCTGCTCTGCATGGGCTTATCTCCCAAAATTCAGGCCAGTACAACATGGCCCATACCATAGGCCAACAGATAGATCCCTGGACCCTCCACCTGCAGGAACCTCCATGGTCTTTAGCACGGGGTCTAAGAGAGCCAGCCCCAGTCCCTGTGGCCTGGCCAGATACACAGGCCTGGGCAGGCTGCTGCTGTCCACAGCCCAGCCCACTGGGAGCCTCAAAAGAAGCCGCAGCCTGGTGCTGAAACTCATCACTCTCGTGCAAGGGACTCAGGTGGGGTGACCAGCCATTTTGGCTTGCCTGGAAAGTTTGAAGAAGTTCCTGAGAAGCAAGATTTTTCCTTTTTGAAACCAGACAGGCCCAGGCAAACCAGAATGAGCCGCCACCCTCACCCCACCCCCAGACCCAAGCATGTCCAGGAGACCTGATCCTCAGGGGTCCAACTCAGGCGGACCCTCCCACCCAGGCACCCAGCCACTCAGCCCTGAGACGCCCTAGGCAAGGGCAGGGCAGATAATAAAATTCCAAGCGCTGCAGGCCCTGCCGCTGCAGTCCCTGAACCAGAAGAAAACCGAAATTCTCAAGCCACACCCACTGAGGCAGCCCAGAAAGAGAACGGGGAGCCCTTGGGCTGTGATTTGGGAGCAGACTCCTCCAAGGAGCTGTCATCTGGGTGACTGATCAGCTCACTGTCCTCACTCCCTGGGGTGGGGTCAGGGTGGGGAGTCTGTGACTCACTGCCCAGGCCACACAGGCCCATGTGCTCCTCCCCAGCCAGGGGACCCTCCTACCCCCTCCCTTCAGGGGTGTTCTCAGCCAGGGGCCGAACCCCAGGAGGGCACCGGGAAGGGGCAGATTTCCTGGGCCCAGGCTGAGGAAGGTGCTTTGGGTCTCAAGTCCTGTTCCAAGGCCAATCATTACTGGCCTTGTGATCATCTATCTCTCACCAAACTCTCTCTTTCTCTTTATTTTCTTTATCTTCTTTCTTTAGTGTGTGTGTGGGGGGGGGGGGCGGTGCTGGGGATTGAACTCAGGGGAATTCTACCCCTGAGCTACACTCCCAGACCTCTTTTATTTTATTTTATTTTTTAGTTTGAAACAGGGTCTCCCTAAGTCCCTGAGGGCCTCACTAAGTTGCTGAGGCTGACCTCCAACCTGCCATCCTCCTGTCTCAGCCTCCCAAATACTGGGATTACAGGTTGTGGGCCACCACGCCCTGTTTCCTTATCTCCTTTTAACACACACACCAGTGTCTTCCACACTAAGGCACTCAGCAAGGGGAGGGCCTGGGGTAGAAACCCAAGTGCTCCTCTCCTTCCTTCTGGGTGTGGAGGCTAGCGAGGCCGACACCCAGGGGATCAAGCACAGTTTCATTCATCCTTTCAAGTATTCAGTGTGCATCCAGTATGTGCCAGGCCCTGAGAAAAGTGCTGGAAATACAACAGTAAACACGGGACAGAAAAAGTCATGTTATGCGCGTAATGAATGCGCCACTGTGGATCTCACTGTTGATGTAAAATTGTAATGCACCAGTAAAAAAAATGGTACTGGAGATTGAACCCAGGGCATTCTACCTCTAAGCTACACCCCCTAGCCCTTTTATTTTTAGTTTTGAAACAGTATCTCACTAAGTTGCTAAAGCTATCCTCAAACCTGTGATTCTCCTGTCTGTCTCTGCCTCCCAAGTACAGGAATTACAGGCATACACTGTTATATCCAGCTAAAAAGCTTTCTTTAAAGTTCCTGCCCTCAAGAGACTTCTCAAGCAGGAGACTTGTCAAGCAGGTGAAACAAATGATAAAGCAGCATTTTTTTTTTTTTAATGTGGTAAGAGTAATGGAAGGAAACTGGGCGTAGTGGCACAAGCCTGTAATCCCAGTACTTGGGAGGCTGAGATAGGAGGATCAGAGGTTCAAAGCCAGCCTCAGCAACTTAGCGAGGCCCTCAGCAACTTAGAAAGACCCTGTTTCCAAATATAAAATAAAAAACACTGAGGTGGAATACCCCTGGGTTCTCTCTCCAGCACCACAAAAAGAAAACAAACAAAAAAGTTACAGAAGGAGCAGACATGAGTCGTAAGGCACCATACCTAGGGTCTATCCCAACCTGGGCAATCATGGAAAACTTCCCTGAGGAAGCAATAATTTTGTGGAGACCCAGAGATGAAGAAGAGTTAGCTTACACTTAACCTGTGTCCTGGGCCCTCCAGGGTGGGGACTGTGTGTCCAGCCAGACAGGCCTCTGGGGTGGGTCCCATACCACACCTTGGTGCTGGGCTTCACTTACCCCATAGTAGACACGCTGAAACCTCAGAGCAGGTAGGAGGTCACTCAGGACCAACTCCAGGAGCTGGGGTGTGACCCACAGAAGGAAGCACTTTGGGCAATGGGAAGAACCCTCCAGATGAAGCATAGAGCTTAGATCAAGACTTTGGGGCCAGGCATGGTGACGTACACCAATGATTCCAGTACTTGGGAGGCAGAAACAGGAGGATCACAGGTGTGAGGCCAGCCTCGGCAACTTTGCAAGACCTTGTTTCAAAATTAAAAAAAAAAAAAATTAAAGGGTTGAGGGTGTAGGTCAGTGGTAGAACACCCCAGGTTCAATCCCCAGTAGCATGCGCGCGCACACACACACACACACACACACACACACACACACACACACACAAAGACTTTGGGCTCTACAGTCAGACCAACCTGAATTTGAATTTCAGGACCACTCACAATTTCTACATCACCTCTCTCAGTTTGTTTCCTCATCTGGAAAACAGTTGTAAAATAATACCTATTACATAAAACAGTGAGAGTTTAAAAGACAATACATGGGAAGAGTTTCAAGTGGTTTCTGGTACACAGTAAATACAAGGTGAAAAGTGAGGTTTTTCTGCTTTAAGTTATTAGTGTGACAGTGGAGGAAGACGCCATGTGCTGTGGGAACTGACCACCGCCTATCATTTATCTTACCGTAACAATTATTTAAAAGAAACTCTAAAACTGGCAAAACGCCACGCAGTGTCTCAAGGAAGAAATACTGGCGCTGAGCCTGGAAGGGAAGGTTGGATTTTTGACTGCAGAGAAAGAGAATGAAGAAAGGCCTGAAGACCAGAAAGGGCGGGGCAGGCGAGGCGGCAGAGACCCAGGCTGAAGGGCCAGCAAGATGGCGCGGGGCCTGGAAGGCCATGCTACGCAGCTCTGGCTTCCTCCTCACGGCCGTGGCCAGGCGATGGCAGACGCCGGGGCTGGTCACTGGTCTGCTGGGTTTTATGTCAGCAGAATGGAGGCACCTGAAAAAGAAAAACAGGAGGCCAAGCATGGAAAGAAAAGGCTGATGCCATTCAAGGGCTACCTAAGGATGCTCCGTGCCATTTCTTGGTCCCATCCGTGACACACACTCATCCCTCTGCCTGGAATTCCAACAAACTTACCTTCCAAACGTATCAAGTCATTCATTCCTCCAACTAATATTTCTTAAGCTCTTTTTGATAGAGCCCATAATCTCTGTTCTCAGTGAAACTGATGGTCTAGTTCAAGGGTCAGCAAATTTTTTCTTTTTTTTTTTTTTTTTTTTTTTTTTTTTTTTTGCGGTACTGGGGATGGAACTCAGGGGCATTTTACCTCCGAGCTATACCCCCAGCCCTATTTTTTATTCTTTATTTTGAAACTGAGTCTCACTAAGTTGCGGAGTGCCTCACTAGGTAGCTGAGGCTGGCCTCGAACCCGGATCCTCCGGTCTCAGCCTCCCGAATGCTGGGATTACAAGCATGTGCCACCACGCCCGGCTAGCAAATTTTTTCTGTAGAGAACTAGAGAGTAAATATTTTGGGCTAAAAGAATCATAGAATCGGTGGTATACTGCTGCCATCGCAGAACAAGATTGCTATAAGTGAATGAGGCTGCCACGTTTTAATAAAACTTTATTTATATAAACAAATAGTCGGAGAACCATGCATGTGGCGGTGCAATACTTATGATCTTAGCTACTGAGGAGGCTGGGACAGAAGGATCACAAGTTAGAGGCCAGCCTGGGCAACTTAGGGAGACCCTACCTTAAAATAAAAATTAAAAGGGCTGGGAATATAGCTCATCAGTACTACAAAAAATAAATAAATAAAATAAAGATAAGAAAAAGGGAAAATAAAAGCAAGTGGTAGGCCCGATATGGCCCCAGAGCAAATCGATCTCAATTAAAACATAATGTGAGCCATAAACATGACCAATACATATTTAAATTACATATGCAACATAAAATTTTCTAGTAGCCACATTTTAAAAAGTAAAAAATTGGGTGAAATTAATTTAATGAAATATATCTAAAATGGTATCTCTTAATCTGTTATCAATACAAAATTATCAATGAGGTGTTTTCCCTCCTTTTTTTAATAATGTCTTTGCACTCCGGTGCGTACTTTATACTTACAGCACATCTCAACGCATAGTCACGTTTCAAGTGCTCCATGGCCTGTCATGGTTGGTGACCACCATACCGGACAGCACCAGCACCACCTGGCAGAGAAGCTGGGGTCCCCCTTGAGGGTGGTAAGGGGAGAGGACAGAGAGGGCATGAAGGCATGAAGCAATGATCACCCAAATCCAGCTTGGCCACTTGCTTGCTGGGTCATTTTTTAGCACAGTTCTTAAAGAATCTGAGTCTCTCGGGCCCAGTATGTCACAGGAGGGGTCGGCTTCAGCCCTGGGTTCCCTCCAGCTCTACTGTGTGGAGATTCTAGATGCAGGAGGTAGGGAGTTGGGTCATCAAGTTGGACTTTCTTTGCTAAAAAGCACCTTAAATAATGCACTTATCTTGAGGAGATCGGGGTGAGGCTTCCTGGGGCAACCCCCATGGCCCATCATCCAGGTGCCTGGAGGAGGCTTGTCTGCTCTTGACCGGTGAGGATGGATATGGAAGGTGGGGAGGGGAAGGAAAATTGCTCTCCCCAGCTTCCTGGGGGAGGTGTGCCCACACACATGCACACATCTATACACACAGGCACTCGGGAACATGCATGTATACACAGGCACGCACATGCACACATCTATACACACAGTCACACACATGCATATACACATGCATGTATACACAAGCACACATAGGCACATATGCTGACACATATGCAGGTACACACATGTACAGTCTATAGCTATGATCTCCAGCCCATCAGAGAGCACGACGTGGAACAGAAATAGACTCCACCTGAGTCAGAGGATGAGTCAGAACGTTCTGGAGAGCTTCTGAAGGGAACAGCAGGAGGGGCTGATGGCGGGGAAGGGAGCCAGGCCCCCAGGGGAGAGGAGGGAGAATGGGCAGTTTTCCCAGGCATGGAGCCAGGGAACAAAGGAATGGGGTTCACAGCCCCACCAACGTGGGTCCTGAAGGATCGCCTGTGCTGGGGTGCAGAGCGGAAGGGAATTAGGAAGGGGGCTTTAGAGGGGCTAAGCAGGTAAGGATGAGGATGGAGTGGATGGAGCCTGCTCTGTGAACTCACGAGGCTCCTGCAGCCAGCTGCCCTCCGTGATGGCTCCCTCTGGGACGCTCTCGCTGCAGCAGCCTGCTGAGAGTGGGATGTGTTGATGCCCTGTGCTGAGCTGGAGAAACTGAGGAAGAGGCAATGCAGGTGTCCTGTTTGGCCCAGGAGAGAACAGGTGGGATTGGCAAATCCTGGAGGATCTACAGAGTGTGGATCTGTGTGACCCAGCCTCACTCAGGCCAATGCTGGCGACCAGTTGTGCCACCATGGGGGGCATCCAGAGTTCAAGAGAACTCACCAGACCATCAAATTCAGATGGCAGACTCTGGCAGAATCACATGAGAGGACGGCATGAGGACAACCTCGGGAGAAGACAGAGGCCAGCGGGGGAGGGCTGCTCTAGGAGGATCAGCGTCAGGGGCCAGACCCAGGCCACCTGGGAAGGCCGGGGACGAGTGTCTCCATAGACACTGCAAGGCCCCTGGAGTGGTGCCGTAACATGGCGCTGGGTTTGATTTACCTCCTGGCTGATACACTCAGGCCTCAGAGCAGGGATTAGTCAGGACTGACCATCCCAGGAATTTCAGGGGTCCCTGAAGGTGGAATCCAGGGGCCCATCCATTGGTAAAAGACACCGAGTGTGCAGAAATGGCTCCTCCAAATGGACCCTTGACTGCCAGTTCCACACCACGGCGTTCACTTCATGCTCCTATGACCCCGCCTTAGTTTGAATTCCTGTGAAAGCAGAGCCTGAAACAAGGACTTTGGAGATAAGCCCAGGAAGCAGGAGTGAGTGAGCAGGAAGAGGAAGGGAAGGGAAGAAGAGCCAACTTACGAGTGCATTTCCAAGGTCATTACTGCAGACAAAGGAGGCTTGAGTGGACCAGGACTTCCCTCTGTGACATGTACAGAGGCCTCTCAGAATCTTCTATCTGAAAAAACAGGAGGCTGGAACTTTATCTCCCAGTCCATGGCCTTAGAGTTAAAGGTTGCCCCAAAGAGAGTTTATTTCCTGCCACTCTTCCTCCTCTGTAGGTCTGAAGAACTCCGTGGGGAGAATGAGGAAAGACGAGAAGCACCTCATGGGCGTGGGAGTCGAGCAGTGTAGCCCTCCAGTAGCTACGGACCACGGCTGCAGCTGGGATCACTAGCAGGCACCCTCCCAGAGCCTCCAGCTGCACTCCGATAAAATGCAGACTCCTTCCTACGGCCCAAATGTCTCTGTAGGATCTGTCCCCTGCCTGCTTTTCCAGTATCATCTCCTTCCCCTCTCCCCATGACTCATGACATAGGAGCTCCATGGACTCATGAACTGCCATATTGGTTTCCTTCCCCTTCCCAGAAACCATCATGTCACAGAGCCTGTGCCTGCTGCACGTGACTCCATGTACCTAGTCACGTAGTCAACTGCTTCTCATCCTCGGTCTTGGCAGCAGGAGTATCCCCCCTTAAGAGATTTCTCCCTCAACTCATCTAGCTGAAGTCAAGTCCCCTGTATGCCCCCTCATATCACAGCAGTGGGCTGGCAAATGTTAACAACCAGTTATCAAAGAAAACTAAAAGCCCTGATTCATTGCATCTGCCGATTCTCCTAGTGTAAATATTTCTATCATGGTCAATGTCAAGCCAATGTGAAGTCACTGAATGTGGAGTTGGAGAAGGAAACACAGTAACACACTATATGCTATTTTCACCATATAGATACAATAAGAGCAAATAACCTCACACACAGAGATGATAGTAAAATAGTTAAGCGGTGATGCTTTTCAGTTTTTAATTTTGATTTTAATATAATTTAATATATAACATAGTTTATATGATACGGTTTACAATATAGGATATAGTTTCTTTGGAGACTTCTATTGAAATCCAGACAGAACACTGGCCCCAGCTGCTGCTCAGGATGATTTCTGCCCTGACAAGCCGTCCACACACATTGCGCTTGTTTGAGCTCACAGATCCTCAGCAAGGTTCAGCCTCCACTGTTATCTGCTGGCACTGGAGGTGTGTTGCAGTTTACAAATGGCAGAACAACACAGTCAAATAATGTGAAGGCAAAATAGATCATCAATTTTATTATATGATTCATAAGAAACAGAAATTTATTAACAGCCATCTCCGGGCAGGGGGATGTTCTCCGAGGTTGCCCCCAGGTGGGGGCATGGGGCCCCCTCATGTCCAGGAGGCTCCAGATGGCCTCGTGACTGCGATCTCTGTGGAGAAGCCGCAGACAGTTTGCAGGTCCTTCCTGCAGCTGACTCCAAGCTGGGCTGGCCGATGGCAGGGTCCAGGGAGTCTGCTCTCAGTAGAGACACTTTTGTTAAATAATCCTCAGTGTTTCTTCTCCTTTTTCACTGGGGCTACTTGGTTGGGTCCAGGGTGGAACTTTGGGGCTGGTATAGTTCTGCTGGGGCAGCTCCGGGGCACAGAAATGGAACGTGCCCAGAATGCCTTCATCTTTTGCCTGCCTGTGACTTTGCAGCTCAGCTCAAAGTCTTGACTTTGGCCTTGCCTTCCTGGTCCAGCAGGATGATCTCTGGCTTCAGGTAGGTCCCTGGGCAAGATGCCCTCCTCGGTGCAATATCACTCCACACACAGGATCTCGGGCCTCTGAGTGAGCCAATGCCCTCCACCCACATGCTCCATCACCAGATGGATGTAGTTGGTGGTGTCTACAATCTGAAACAGCTGGATGATATTCCAGCCTCGGTCAGGATCTGCTTGAACGGAGCCTCCTCCGGTATATCAAGGAGCCAGTGCCCTCCACACACGCGCTCCATCACCAGATAATGTAGTCAGCAACCTGAAACATCTAGGTGACAGTCGGACCATACACAGAATCTACCTGAACATCTGCTGAGCCTCCTTCTCCCACAGGCCAGTAAGCCAGTGTCCCCTGCACACCTGCTCCGTCACCAGATAGACTTAGTTGGTGGTGTTTATAATCTGAAACAGCGGGAGCACATTCAGACAGCACTTAAGACCTGCTGGAACGGCCTCCAGGCCTCCTCCTCTAGTATGCCAGGGAGCCAGTGTCCTCCGCACACATGCTCCGTAACCAGATTCACATAATCAGGGGTCTACAGTCTGGAATAGCTGGGCCACATTCAGTGCTCCACTGTCCTCAATATATCCATTTCAGATAGAATGGCGGGGGGGGGGGGATGTATACCTGCCCTTAGGTGCTGCCTTTAAGGCCATCTTAGTCCCGATGAGGATATGGCAGGTCAGTTTGACCTGGGCAAAGGTACCCTGCCCAATGTCTTATCAAGGATCTTATCAAGGCCCTTGCGGGCATCCTCACAGAGAGAGCTGGCCAAGAGGGCTGGCCTAGCCTCACTACTCTCTTTCCTACCACTGTCCATCAAAAGCTGCAACAACTAACATTGCTAGCTACAAAAACAAACAACAACAAACCAACAAATACGTGTACAACAAAATAACAAACCCAAACAAACAGTGACACACACACAAAACAACAAAGCCCAAACCAACAAGTCACTAAACCACCAAACGACCTATCTTTGAGTCCAACAGGTCATCAGAGCTCCCTGTACTTGTGGACAAAAATCCAGCTGCTGCCAGGGCCTTCTATGGCCAGTGTTGAGTCTCTGTCACAGTGGCTGCTGGATCTTTTCTTCTTTAATAAGAATAAGGATTCCAGAAGCTTTGGCTTCAGTGGATTATGGAGACTGATATTTACTTGTTTAGAAATTAAAATTTGTCTGCCGGTCATGGTGGCACATGCTTGTACTCCCAGTACTTGGGGGGCTGAGATCGATAGAAGGATCTGGGTTCACAGCCAGCCTCAGCTACTTAGTGAGGCCCTCCGCAACTTAGTGAGACTCTGTTTCCAAATAAAGTATAAAAAAATAGGACTGGGGGTATAGCTTGGAGGTAGAATGCCCCTGGGTTCAATCCCCAGTACTGAAAACAAAATTAAAATTTATAGGATGCTTCAATAAAAAGGAAGTGATGCTTTTATTTATTTTTATTTTAATATAATTTTATTTTTATTTAATATATTTATTTAATACATTTAATTACTTTACTTCAGTTGTAAGTTAATGTAACTTAATTTTTTCATAATGTCAGTGTTTAACAGCAGGCTCACAAAACCCCTGAAAATTGGACAGTTGGCTCTCAGAAGTTGATACTAGTCAGCTCCAATTCATATCACCGTTTTCTTTCCCTCCGTGCACCTTTTAAAATGTGTAATTATTTTTTTGTTCTATGCGTGCTAGCCCTCCCAGTTGTGGGGAGGTGGAGGCTATGACCAGTGTATTTTCAGTTGTATCCTTGGAGCCCAGCACGATGCCTAGTCTGAAGTGGGAGCTCGGTGAATATTTGCTGTATGACTGTATGGATGCAGGCATGCATGGGTAAATGAGGTTGATGGATGTCATAGGACTGGGCATCTCTGCTGAGAACTGAAGAGCAAACACTCACCCTGAATCCCACAAGGCTCCTTGGGGTGCTAACTATAGGGTGTGGGGACACGTTATAAGGGAGCAGGTCAGCCCCAAAGGTTCCCAGCTGGAGAAGCCAGGCAGGCGGAGGAGAGATGAATTTAGAATCATGGCTGAAGGCTTTCCAGCTCCCAGCAATGGCCTCTGCTGGGTTGTATGCCCTCCCCCCAGGCCAGCGGGCTCCCTGTGGCTGGGGCTCTTGGTCGGTCACATCTGCACCACAGGCTTCTCTGCCACAGCCCTCCACACGGAGGCCTTGCACGGGAGGGCTGAGCAGGCCACCTGGATTCCAAGATTTGCCTAGACTGCTCTGGTGTATCTGGGATCCCAGCCATTGATAACCCCCAGGCAAGCCGCGCCCACAATGCAGGGGTGGCCGGGACCCAGAGGAAAAGCAAGCTCAGCAACACCCCTGCTTCTCAGCCTCCTGCCAGACCCTCAGCCTGGGAGCCCGCTGCCCCAGCACACAGGAAACACCTGAACTCACCTGTTCATCTACAGCGCCCAGCTCGGAGCCCGCCCAGGGCAGTAGCAGAGGACACTTGCGCCATGAATGAGCCAATGAGTAAGGCGGCTTCCCAGCAGCACGAACGTGAATCAGCGGCATTTCCCACTCAGAGCAGCCCCAGCCTGGCACTGGCAAAGAGCACGGAATGCCAGGACAGCTCTGCCCCGGACTGCCACCCACGGCAGTGGCCACGAACCCAGCTCCAGAGTCAGCCGGATTGGGGCCACAGCCCAGCCTGTCACTCTCCAGCCTGGGCCTTCCTTTCCTCACCTGGAAGATGAGGGCAAAATCACCGCAGCAGCACCTCACCAGGTGGCTGGGAGGATTCACTGATAGGACACAAGTAAGGGACTTGCTGCAAATTTCCTGAAACTGCAAAAGAGCTCGAGTGAATGTGCTAATACTTCTTAAAAAATTATTTTTATGTCAGAAAGAGTCCTAAGCATATACTGAATAGCGACTCACTTAATGCCATCCTTGTATTACTTGTATCGAGGTCTTAACACTACATTATACTGCCTCTTGCTGGGTTTTTTTTTTTTTTTTCCTCTCATTTGTTTTGTTGGTTTTACTTAGTTGGGATATTTGCTAGTATTATTATTGCTACAAAATAAATTTTTCCCTTTCTTTCAGCGTCAATATTCATTATTCATTTCTGTAGAGTGAGGTATTGGGTTAAGGAGCCTGGAATCTCATATTTCTACTGCTGTGAATCACTTTATTCCCCACCTCTCAGTTCACACCACTTTTCCATCTCCAGCCAGAGTGGATTCCCACAGCAGTTACCTGACAGGGAGACTGAGGTGAGCCCAGCTCCATCCCTGGCCTTCTGCAGCCTCTGTTGCCAGGAGACTGTGGGAATGGCGGCCACCTTGATCCCCAGCTGGGTCGTGGACCCCACAACCATTCTTAACCCCATCGATGATATGTGCTGCCAACTCTGCCACTGGAGAGGGTCCCGGGAGATCTGCATTGTAAGATGGAAATCCCAGCACCTCAAAATCCATCCATTCTTCAGTCAGTAAGTATTTATTGAGCACCTACTGTGTGTCAAGGGCTACGTAACACTTTGGGAATGAAGAAGGGGACAATTGGTGAGATTGCTAGATTCACTGAGAAAGAAAATAAGTCAACAAATAAGCAAACAAATTCCTTTCAGAAAGCCTCAGGGGGACTGTGAAGAGTTTAAAACGGGCTTAGACAGAAAGTGGTTGGGGAGTGGGCAGGGAAGGGCCCTCCTGCATAGGTGACTGAGGAGCCGGGATGATAACTGAGCCAGCCATGGGGTGTGCTGGGGGAGGACAGAGGTCTCAGCTGTTAAAGGGACAGGCCCAAGGGGCTGGAGTTGAGGAAGCTGGGGTGGGGGCAGGGTACATGACCACAGAGATTAGCAAAGCAGGCTGGGACAGATCAAGTGGCACCTGGGAAGTCACATAAGGAGCTTAGACTTCTTCCAAGTGTGATGGGAAGCCACTGGAGAATTTGAAGGAGGAAATGATGACCCTCTTAACTCTCAATCAACATTTTATTTCCCTGAACACAAGATCCCTTACCTAATTTGTGGGGCCTGATGCAAAATGAAAATGAAAAGCCTTTGTTTTAAAGTTATTGAGGGTTTCAAGATGACACAGGGTGTTTCTAAGCACAGGATCCTGCCTGCGCAGCCGGCCTACTCCTACAAACCACGCTGACCTTAATGAAGCTTTCTTGAATTTGACAAATATATATTGAGGGCCTAAAATAAACCAAGCACTGGGATATGAAAAAGTGAGCAGTCCAGCTAAGCCAAGTTGACCTTAACATTTTCCTTTTGATTCTCCCTATACACACAAGGCCAAAGGATGTTGATACATTTCCTGGTGGTCAGACCCATAAAAGTTCAGACCATCCACTGGATGAACTTGACTTCACTCCTTAGTATTAGTGGGGAAAATTATTGCACATTCACCATATACCTGGCACACACATACATTATTTCACCGTATCTCCTCCCGCCAGGAACAAGAACCATGCAAGGGAAACACAAGATTAGAAATCAAGCTCAGAGTAGACAATTAACTTTTCCTAATTTATACAGTTTACTGGCAATTGGTGGAGCTGAGATTTGAACTTGGATCTGAGTCTTCCTCCTCTAGGTACACAGTCCTGCCTCATGTGTCCTGTGCATTCATATGATTGCTCAAACTAAAGATTTGGATGCAACCTTTCATAATCTCAAGAGTAACTAAGCCAGGTGTGGCGGTGCATACCTGCAATCCCAGTAATTGAGAGGTTGAGACAGGAGGATGGTGGATTTGCTGCCAGCCTCAACAACTTACAGCGATGACGGGCATCCGTATCCTATCAAGACATTGTTTCAAAATAAAAGGGCTGGGGGTGTAGCTCAGAGATAGAATGCCCCTGGGCTCAAAAAAAAGTAACTAACATCTACATAAACTTTACCCTGAGATCTCAACATAGATTTTCTTTTCTTTTTCTTTCTTTTTTTTTCTACCTTGTATATATAGTAGTATCCCACCACTTTACTGGTTTTAAGACTGATATTCAAAACAGTTAGTAGCCAGGCATGTTGGCAAATGCCTGTAATTTCAGTACTTGGGAGGCTGAAATAGGAGGATCACAGGTTCAAGGCCAGCCTGGGGAACTTAGGGAGACCCTTAGCAACTTAGCAAGACTCTGTTTCAAAGTAAAAAATAAATAGGACTGGAGTGTAGTGTAGCTCAGAGGTAGAACACCCCTGGGTTTAATCCCCAGTACAATAAATAAATAAATAAATAAATAAATAAATAAATAAATGTTAAGTCATTTATCCAACACCTCCCACCACTAAACAGTGGAGCTGGGGATCAAGCCCAGCTGGGTGGCCGTACTCTCGTTTCTGCCTCTATTCCCCACAACTGCTCCCCCTCCACCAAGGCCACACACACTTCTTGCTGTTGGAAAGGTCGGAGACCAGCAGCCCAAGGAGCCTAGCCCAGGAGACAGTCTGAGAGTTTGACCTGGTGTCAACATCAGGACTGAAAATTGCTTCATGCCTGGCCCAAGAGGAACAGGAAAGTCTGACTTCTCCCCTAGCCATGGGAAAGAGTTCCTTTTCTAAAAAAAGCAAGGCGGGAGCCTGCGTATGGCATGTCAGGGCCCTTTCTGCCACAGCCTTTCTCTTCACTGCGGCCCTTTGGCTAGTCGAGAGGGCTATCTTGAAAGAGGAAGGCTTGCTCACGCTTGGTTTTCTAACCAAGGATCTCAGAGACTTCCCTAAAGAAATGCACCAGACAGGAAGATCCTGGGGCTGGGTGTGGCCCTGGAAACCTGGGTCCCTGCTCTGCGGCATAGCCCTGCAAGGACATCCAGTGAGGATACACAGCCTGGCTCTGGCATTGACAAGGAGACAGGGGCCCACAGATGCCTCCCGCTAGAGCCCCTGTCCTGAGTCCCAGAAAATCCAAGGAGCCAGAGGCAGCAGCTGCACAGGGATGAAGGCCAGTGTTCGTCTCAGTTCTGCTCTGATGTGGTACAGCTCCAGTGGTAGGCACTAGTTGAATCCCAAACTCATCATTCCCTGTGCTAACCGCTAACCACTTTGGGTCTACTCATCCCTATTTTCATTAATTAAATGATATCAGCTATAGTAAGAAACAGATACATACAGTGAAATACATGTCAGAAAGATAGCTGGGAGAAGAGGTGGGAGTAAAGCTGTGGGGTACAGAATTACCAGGTGGTACAGCCCCCAGCTGGAGTTCTGAATCAGGCAACTAAGTTTCCTAAAAGAAGAACAACATGCCTTCCTATACAGAACTTCCTCGCTCTTATATTCTTAATGATTCATCTTATGTCCCTACGATGAGTCTCTTTTGAACCCTGAGATCTCTAAGAATGTCCACCTCTTGCTTTTACTAAGAAGTCGTCAGAATTCTAAGATCAAACCTTCTTCCTTCAAAGCCCTTTAAAAAGCTCCTCCATTTAGGAGAGTAGAGGAAAAGTCCATAGACAGTCAATTTTTATATTCTTTGTGAGGAATCTTTTTTCCTTCCTTGATGCTTATAACATCAAAGGAAATTATCCTTATAATTGGACTACTTTTACTGGACTATTTTTTAGAAGAAAGTATCTTTGAATTTTTCCTTACTTCTTTCTGTCCTTCCTTTATTTATTTACTTTATTTATTTATTGGTGCTAAGGATTGAACTCAGGGGCATTTTACATCTGAGCCACATCCCTGGACTGATTTAATTTTTTATTTGGAAACTGAGTCTCACTAAGTTGCTTAGACCCTAAGTTCCTGAAGCTAACCTCAAACTTGAGATCTTCCTGTCTTAGCCTCCAAGTGCTGGGATTACAGGCCTGCCTCACCATGCCCAGCTTGGTTTTTTCTTTTTACTTGGAATGTTGTGTGTCCTTTCATTTTTGCATGCTCAATAAAGTTTTATTAAGTATATAGTTTAAAAAGCTATATCACTTATTGAGTATTTAGGACCATCTGGTAGGCATTTTAAAAATTGACACATGCAACCCTTACAAAACTCCTTACCAGAATTTGATTAATGAGCGTCATGGCTGAAGTGGAGTGAAGTCAGGCTTCTGTATTTCCATACAGGCTGGGAGCCTTTCCAACCAAGTGAGCTTGGACATGTTACCCAAGCACTCTGGGTCTGTTTCCTCATCTGTAAGATGAGAAGAGTAGTGATCCCTACCTTATTGGGTGGCTACGAAGATTAACTGAGATAACACAAGTAAAATCTTTAAATGGCTCATAAACAAATTTAGCAAAGTTGCAACATATGAAATTAACACATGAAAATCAGTTGAATTTCCATACACCCTCATAAGAAATCATAAAAATAATTCCATTTATGATGGCATCAAAAAGAATAAAATACTTTGAATAAATCAAGGAAGCAAAGGACCTATACATGGAAATCCACAAAATATTGCTGAAAGAAATTAAAGAACTCACAAATAAATAGACATCCTATGTTCATGGATTAGCAAGTCTAACACTGTTGATATGTGAATACTACCCTAAGTGGCCTACAGATTCAAGGCAATTCCTATCAAAAACCCAATGGCATTTTTGCAAAAAATAGAAAAATCCATCCTAAAATTTATGTAGGCTGGGCATGGTGGCACACGCTTGTAATCCCAGTACTTGGGAGGCTGAAACAGGAGGATAGCAGGTTCACAGCCAGCCTCAGGAACCTCATGAGGCCCTCTGCAACTTAGTAAGACCCTGTTTCAAAATAAAAAATAAAATCAGGCTGGGGGTGCAGCTCGGAGGTAGAATGCCCCTGAGTTCAATCTTCAGTATCACATACACACAAAAAAAATCATGTAGAATTTCAAGGGACCCTGAATAGCCAAAACAATCTTGAAAAAGAAGAACAAATTATTTCTACAAATATTTATTATTTCTACAAATAATCAACAAGCATATGAAGGGATGTTCAACATCACTAATCGTTAGTAAAATGGAAATAAAGACCACAGCAAGATCTCACTCCACACCCCTTAGGACAGCTATGACCAAAAATAATAATAATAGAAATTACTGAACACTCATGAGGATGTGGAGATATTGTGCATTATGGGCAAAAATGCAAAAGGGTTTTACTGCAATGGAAAACAGCATGGCTATTTCTCAAAAACTTAAAAATAGAATTACCATGTGATCCAACAATCCTGCTTCCAGGTATATCCAAAAGAATTGAAAGCAGGATCTTAAAGAAATATGTGCACACTCATGTTCAAAGCAGTATTATTCACGATACCCAAGACATGCAGGCAGCACCAGTGTTTATCAACAGATGCATAGAGAATCAAAATACAGTCTACACATTAAAATGTAATATTTACTCAGCCTTAAAAAGGTCGGAAGCTCTGACACATGCATACAGGATGGATGAACCTTGAAGACATCATGCTAAGTGAAATAAGCCAATCACAATAAAATAAATGGTGTATGATCTCACTTATATGAAGTAATCTGAAGTAGTTAAATTCATATAGAAAGAAAATAGAGTGGTGGTTACAGGGGGGTGGAGGAGGAAAGAATGGGAAGTTGTTTAGTGAGTACAGAGTTTCAGTTTTACAAAATGAGAAAGTTCTGGAGATCTGTTACACAACAATGTGAATCTGCTTAACACGACTGATATGCACACGTAAGAAGGGTTAAGATACAGCTCATACTGTGTGCTTTTTGCCACTGTCAAAAATAAAAATAAAATGCTGCACCTGGTATATAATGGGGACTCCACGAAGGCTGAATTTTAGTGAGAATCCCTCTTTATTACTAAGGAAACAGGAGTTTTGAGAGGTTAACTGGCCCCAAATCATACAGCTAGCAAGTTGTGGTGTAGGGATTCCAATTTAAAGTTTCTAAGCCTCAATGATAAGAGAGAACTTCCTGTTCTAGCAACCACTTCACTCAGAGGACAGGACCCAGCCTGAAGGACAGCTTCAAGCTCCTTCTCCACATAGGCCTGCAGATCAAAAAGCGTTAGCTCCTCTGAACTGGCCAGACTTAGTGTTCCAGAAGCTATACCAGCCAAGTGGCAGGTACACACACACACACACACACACACACACACACACACACGCTCTCACATACGCGTGCAAGGTTTCCTTTTTATTGCTGATACCTTGTCCTTTAGATTTACTGGTACATAGGGGGAAAAAAGCCCGCAGCCTCTGGTAGACAGGAATCAGACCACGTAATGATGAAAAGCCACCCTCAGAATCCAGCTCAACACCATTTCCAGCAGCAAGGATAGGTAAAACAGGAGCATGAAATTAAATCTACTAGCCCTCCCTCTGAGACACAAGTAAGAAAAAAGACACAGACAGTCACTGAAGCATTGTTTCTTGTATGCGCAAGCACAGGGGGTTGTAGAAGCACAGAGAGATGCAAATCAGCAACACAGGCCGTGGGTGTCAGGGAAGGCTTCCTGGAGGAGTTCACACAGGCATGAATAGGAGTCTTTCCCATTAAAAAAAAAAAAAAAGTAAATAAAATGAGGGCCAGGCATGGTGGAGCACAACTATAATTCCAGTACTTGGGAGGCTAAGACAGGAGGACTGTAGATTTGAGACCAGAGGTATGCAATAACTTAGCTCAGAGGTAGACTGCCCTTGTACCACCAATAATAATAATAATAATAATAATAATAATAATAATAATAATAAAATAAAAAAGAGATATGGACCACCAGAGACAGAGGAGTGTGAAGGGGGTCTGGTGAGACTTGATTAAGGAATCATTGACAACACTATTTCACTCATTCAAGAGAATCAGTAAATGTCAACTAGATGCCAGGCCCTGTGCCAGCTACTGAGAAGGTAAAGCTTAATCTAACATCCAGTGTGTCCCAGTGTAGACAGAGGGCAGACCTGTGAGCAGATCGTTATAAAACAACGTAGGAAGTGTGACAAGGTATGACAGTGTTTCTGGTGACTGGGGTGACAAAAGGGATGGAATCTACATTGCGGAAGCAAAAAAGAGAATGGATTTTTCGATTCTAGTTTTGGAGTTGGAATGCACAGGATTCTGTGAGTGATTTTATCCCAGGGAGGAGGGAAGGGGAGAAATCAGGGTGTCTGTTCCATGTGCTGCACAGGAGATCAAGAGGAGGTAATCAAAGAAGGTAAGTATGTTTGGCAGGTTAACAACTAGTTCAGCTCTGGAACCAGCTTCCTGAATATGGGTCTACACTAGAAACTCCCAGTACACCAAAGTGAGGATTGCGGTTCATGAAGGCCCCGCACGCCCACCAGGAGGACCAGCACCACTCTGGGTGCGCATGGGTGCTAAAGGAGCTGCAGGTGAGTTGACTCCATCCCACCCTCTGTGCTTCAGCTCTGTCTTACTCCGGAACAAGCTGGAGGTGTAGCTCAGTGGTACAGCATGTGCTTCTCATGCATGAGGCTATAGACTCGATGCCCAGCGCCAAAGAAAGGAGGAAAAAAATAACTCCAGCCCTACTCAGGACCTGTTCTGCAGGACAGCCAGCGTATGCAAGGCCAGGTACCTGCCCTCATCGACACCCCACCTGAGTCGTGTCTCCATATTGGCAGTACCAGAAGCTTCCCCGGGCACTCAGGAATGATACAAAACTGTTTCTCTTTTCAAAACTGAAAAGCTCCCAAGATTGAGCAGGCAGAATGCTGGTGCAGCTATAATCTCGACAAACATCTGCCACCTTTGTGTGGCGAACGCAGTCTCTTTAGAATACCGCCTTTGATTTCAGGGAGAGACAAATCAGGCCACACGTTTTGTTGTGAATGCAACTCATCACAGGAGGAAATTTTCAGCAGCTTGGGATTTTGAATGTATGAAAAATGGATTTTTTTTTTTTAAACAAAGAGTTCACGATAAAGAACCCATAAGGTTCCTAAAAGAGATGAAACCAGTCCTCTATTCCTGTCCCTTCCCTTCCCGCGTCTCATCCTTTTTTTTTTTCTTTTTCTTTTTGCTTTTTTTCTGGATTCTATGAAGTCTGTCTCTGGAACTGAGTGTCATCTATGTGGCCACTTTCAGATCCCAGGTGACAGCTCTTCTGCCTCCGAGGGCAGGTTCAGAGATGTCAGTGACCTGAGTCACTGGTCTTCACACAGGGAGCTGCAGAATGAGCCAGGCACTCTGCTCTCCTGGTGTTAGAACTCACTGGGTGTGTTTGTAAACCGTTAGAACTGAGAAGCCTTCCCTGCTGGGGAGTGTGTCTGAGAGGCGGCCCTCACCTTCTTGACTCAGGAGTAAGGGGTTGGTGTAGCCATCCCAAAAACATCAAGTGTAGAGAAAAACTCTCAGACATGAGTACCTACCGGGCTGATCTGGGTTCAACCCCTCTCTTCTCCACCTTCCAGCTGGTGATCCTGGGCAAGAGCACTTGGACCCGCGGGACCTTAGGTTTACTGTCTATAAAACAGGCAGCAGGCCGGGCCTGGTGGTGCACGCTTGTAATCCCAGCATTTGGGAGACTGAGACTGGAGGATCCGGGTTCAAGGCCAGCCTCAGCTACCTAGTGAGGCACTCTGCAATTTAGTGAGACCCTGTTTCAAAATGAAGAATAAAAAATAGGGCTGGGGGTATAGCTCAGAGGTAGAATGCCCCTGAGTTCAATCCTCAATACCTAAAAAAAAAAAAAAAAACCAGGCAGCAGTAAAGCCTATCTCACTGCCAGACTCCGGTGGGTAAATATGGGTATGGTAGACTTTTCAGCAGCAAAGTACAGTGGAGATGAAAGATGACCAATTCACCTGGCTTGCTTGAGATTGAAGGTTTTCCCAGTATGTAAGACTCGAAGGAGTGTCCCACACAAACCACAGCATTGGTCACTTGTGTCTTCTGAATCTAGCACAACCCCATTTTGACAAGGATAAAGACTAAGGTCATCAGAGGCATTTTCTGGAAAAATAGACACTGGCTGATTCATTTGACAACATATTCTGGGAATGTCACGAGATGGTTCATCAAGAGGCTTCTTATTCTAATTTCCTCCATCAGCACCGCCCAGGAAAGCCTATGCACTCGGAGGACAGCGGTGCTAAATTGAAATCCTAAATTGATTTCAGCTTTGCTTCTATTTCATAAGTATCTGTATCGCCTCGCTGTTTCTCTTTCACGGGCCTCCCATGTACTTAGGGGCTTAAAACAGTCACTGGCTTAGCTCATGGGCCTAGGGAGCTGAAGCAACCTGGACTGCAGCGGCTCTGCTAGGCAATTCCTAGCCAGGCTCAGGTTAGGATTTCAGGCAGCCGCTTGGTCAGCTGGGCCCTGGCCGGAGGAGATGCCTCAGCTAGAAAGGCTTGCTTGGGCTGTACCTCGCCTCTACTTGGCCAGCAGCTACTTTGTTCACCTGACAGCTTGACTGGGCTCCAAAAGACAGTCGCGCCCACCAGGCCTCTAGAGGCTGAGACTCAGAACTAGCATAGTAGCCCTGCCGCCCCATTCTGTCAACCAGAAAGCCAGCCCAGCTCCAATGCAAGGGGTGGGGAAACAGACGCCATCTTTTGATGCCAGGAGCTTCAAAGATACATTTCAAAGGGGGGCAAGGTATAGGAAGAGATGGAGAACTGAAGCAATTTCTGCAACTTACATGTTTTCTCATTTATTTTCTGGCAAGCTGTGTGCGTGTGCATGCGTGCGTGTGTGTTTTATTGGGGATTGAACCCAGGGGCATTCTACCTCTGAGCTACGATTCCAGCTCTGTATATTTTTTGTTTGAAGCAAGGTCTCACTAGGTTGCTAAGCATCTCACTACGTTGCTGAGGCTGTCCTCAAACCTATGATCCTCCTGTCTCAGCCTCCCAAGTACTAGGATTACAGGTGTGTGCCACCACACTGAGCTCTTTCAATTCATTTTCTAAAGTATAGGAGCAAGATATGCTGCCAGCTGTAATAATCTATTATCAGATTTTTATCCTTCTAGCCACTCAAGCCAGAACCTTGGAATTCTGGAATTCTCCTGACCTGCCTTTGTCTCTTTCCTGCTCCCTCTATACCCAATCAGCCATCAGGACCTGGCACCTCTACCATCCGGCTCTCCAGCATGTTGATCTCTTCTCTCTATCCCCACTTCTGGGCCTAAATCCAAGCCCTAGTCATTATTCCTTGGGATTATGGGGCAGCTTTTTAATCGTGCTTCCTCCCTCTAGCCTCACCATCTCTTCCTGTAGCCAAAGAGATCTTTCTAAAGCATATATCTGAGTATGTCTCTCTTTTGTAATACAGCCTTTATTAAGCCTTTACTATAGCCAAATCCTCTCTGTCAAAATCTTTCCACTTTCATTTCCCAACACTGCCCCCCCACCCCACCCCACTATGTCACTATTCTAGCACTTCAAATATGTTCCAAACACAGTGAACTATCTGGCATTCCCTAAACAAATTCTGCCACCGGACGTGGTGGCGCACACTTGTAATCCCAGTACATGGGAGGCCGAGACTAGAGGATCCGGGTTCGCGGCCAGCCTCAGCTAGTTAGTGAGGCTCTCCACAACTTAGTGAGACCCTGTTTCAAAATAAAGAATTAAAAATAGGACTGGGGTTGTAGCTTGGAGGTAGAATGTCCCTGGGCTCAATCCCGGTGCCAAAAAAAACCCTGCCTTTCATGCTTTAAAAGTGCAGTTCAACCTTCCAGGAATGTTTCCCAAACCCTAGACATTTATCGCCAGTTAAACCCAGCCTGCAAGCTCACCTGCATGTCCAGAGAAATACTCGTTTGTACATCTTTCTATCTCTGTTATTGGGTCTCCTCAAGGATAACACAAATCATTCATTATTCAATGGCTTAATTGGTTAACAACAACAACAATGATACTAGAAGATAAGGGAAATCAAAGGTATAGATTGCTTAATGGAAGGAGATACTCTATTCACCTTTCTTAGTTTTGGAAAACAGCTTTAGTGGTAGCTAGGGTGAGCAATGGATACAGAGTTAATCACAAAGTCCCTCTGGGCGTGGGGTATTTGTCACCCACCTAAGCCCACAGAAGAAAGGCTTGAAAGCTATGATCAACACTCATCATGGCCCCACCCCCAGAACCCCTCCCATGAACCCCTCCCATGGGTAACAGTAACACCCTCCTCTCTGGACTCCCTACTTAGTCTCTTTGCCTTCCCACAATCCACTAGCCACACACGAGCTCCAGCAGTATTTTCAGATAACAACTTAGGGCAGGTCACTCCCCTCTTTTAAAACCTTTAGTACCTTTCAAATATGCTTAGGGCAACCACATCCATAATCTACCATGTCCTACCTGGTGTGGCGCCTGTGACCTCTGCAGCCTTACCTCCCATCGCTCTTCCTTTTGGAGCCAACATCTCGACCTTCATATTTCTCAAGAATGAATCCTCAGGACCCACACATGGCTGATCCCATGGCCACCCCCAGTCTCCATCCTGTCCTACACATGACTGGCTTGCTCACCCACCAGGTCCTCTTTCAAATGTCACTACGCAGAGATTTTCCCTAATGTCATCAAAATTATCTTATTTCCAAATGTATTTCTTTAACTATTGCCTGTTTCCCCGACTGGCACACAATCTCCATGAGAGGTAAAACGCCATCTGTTGTATTATCTGTGTGTCTTAAAACAGTATGCTCAACAAATATTGGCTAAATGAGACAAGAAATAAATTAATACCATTATTGAAAGGTACTGAAGAAGTCAGGCATGGTGGCTCACGCTTGTAATTCCAGTATTTGGGAGGCTGAGACAGGAGCATAGCAGGTTCAAGGTCAGCCTCAGCAACTTAGCAAGGCCCTCAGAAACTTAGTGAGACCCTGTTTCAAAATAAAAAATAAGCCGGGCATGGTGGCGCACGCTTGTAATCCCAGCATTCGGGAGGCTGAGACCAGAGGATCCGGGTTCGCGGCCAGGCTCAGCTACCTAGTGAGGCACTCCGGAACTTAGTGAGACTCGGTTTCAAAATAAAGAATAAAAAAATAGGGCTGGGGGTGTAGCTCGGAGGTAGAATACCCCTGAGTTCAATCCCCAGTACCAAAAAAAAAATAAAAATTAAAAAATAAAAAATAAAATAGTGCTCAATATCTCTGGGTTCAATCCCCATTTTCCCAATACCCCCCCACACACACACATTAGCAAAGAAAGTATATAATATTCATTTGATCAGAATAAAAGTAGATGTCACCTCTCACTCAATAGACCCATTCCTTCCCCCTTTATTCAGGTGAGTCAGACCTCTCTCTCCAGGCTCAGAGACCTCTCTGGGGGGCAATGTTGCCTCGCAGCTCATGTGAAACCCTCTTTAAGTTACATTTTATCATATCTTTTTAACAGTAGTGATAAACAGAATCATGTTCACTCCTATGGGGAAGACCACATTTTCTCATTCAAAAACCTTACTGTGAGCTGGGCGTGGTGGCACACACACGTAATCCCCGTCCTTGGAAGGCTGAGACTCGAGGTTCTCAGGTGCTAAGCCAGCCTCAGCAACTTAGCAAGACACCCTCAGTAACTTGGTGAAACTCTGTTTCAAAATTAAATAGGGCTTGGGGTTAGGGAGATAGAACACTCCTGAGCTCAATCCCCAGTATTAAGGAAAAAAAAAAAAAAAAAAAACTTCCTGTGAAAGAAAAGAAATTCAAATGCTTTGACCATGGCCTGACCAAAATTTGACAATGGAGAAGTTAAACTAGAAAACTTAGAAAACTTAGGTGAATTCCAGAACTAAACCTCGGAGCAGGAGGGGTGCACACGTACATTTTCACTGCCTACAACATCTATACTCAGATGTCCCACAGGCTTGCTGAGTTCAAGGCCAGGTTCATCATCGGCTCCCTCTACCCATCCAACCTCACCCTCTGTCAGCCACCTTGGCATCTCTGAGAGGCCACCGTCCTTCCTGGTGCCAGGCCAAAACCCTGCAAGTCTCCATTGGCAACGCCTTTGGCCTTGATCCCCACATTCACATCATACTCCCTCCAAGCCCATGTTCTGGTCCCCATCTCCACCACCCATGCTGAATTCAAACCTTCATTCTCTCTCTCCCTGGACAAGCATGTTTGTCTCATCACTGGTTTTCCCTCATCCACCTGGCACCCTTCATTCTCCTTGTATGGTTGAGATCTGAAATGTTCCTCCCAAAGCTCATGTGTTAGACAATGCAACAGTGTTCAGAGGTAAAAGACTGGAGTATAAGGATCCTGACCTCATTAGCGGGTTAACCCATTAGCTGGATTAATAATTTGAATGGATTTACTGGGAGGTGGTGAAAATGATGTAGGCAGGTGGGGGGCGTGGCTAGAGGCATTAGACCACTGGAGGTGTGGCCTTGGGGACTGTGTCTGTCGCTGGCGCCTCTCCCCTTCCCCCTTCCCATCTGCCATGAGCTGGGCAGCTCACCTCCATCATGCCCTTCCACCATAATGTTTCTGCCTCAGAGCCAACGGACCATGGGCTGAACTGCTGAAACTGTGAGCCAGAATAAACTGTTCCTCTTCTTTGTTGTTCTTCTCAGGGATTTTGATCACAACAACAAGAAGCTAATTAAAATACTCCCCATAGCAGCTGGAATGATATTTTTTTAAACACTAAACCACATCATACCCAGTTGCTTCTTAAGACCTTTCTGTGCTCTCCCCTGTTCTTAGACTAGGAGCCAAATCCTTATCTTAGTCCATTCAGCCTGCCACTGCCTGTCCTGTCTGTCACACATCCTGGGGGCTTTCATAATTCATATTCTTGCCCAATGGCCTCCTTTTAGTTCCAACTATCTACCAAGATTTTGCATATGCTGGTCCCTTTGTCTGGAAGACTCTCTCACTTTCAACTGCTAGCCACCTCCTATCTCTTCTGCAGGTCCCTGGGCAGTTTCACTTCCTCAGGAAAGTACTCCTACCATCCAGTCCAGGTCAAGTCCTCCAATGACATTTTTTTCCTTCCTGAGCGCTTGCATCTATTTATAATTATGAACTCATTGGTGTGTCTATATGACTATCTCCAACCAAGCTGCAAACTCCAGAGGGCAGAGATATGTCTCCTTTTGTCGTAGCTTGTAAGTCCAGGTCACAGCACAGCGTAATTCAAGGAAAGAAGGAAGGAAGGAAGGAAGGAAGGAAGGAAGGAAGGAAGGAAGGAAGGAAGGAAGGAAGGAAGGAACTCTTCTATTGGGATGGACTCACCTTCTAGAAACTGGCTAAGGTCCCTTATTTAGCAATCCTCATGAGAGATGGAAGAACTGGATGAGCTAGGAGTGAAAAGGGGAAGAAATAAACTGAGTTGTTGAAAGATTAAGAACCTTGTGCTGAAATCAGCCAATGTTTCCCTGTAACTTGCAAGGGCCCATTGTAATTTGCATATTTCTGCATGAACGATGTGCTAACTGACTCCCAACCCCTTCTAAGCAGATGGTACATTGACTTTCTCTCTTTGAGAATCTTAGGTTGTGCCCTGGATTCCATAGAAATTGGAGGAGAGGGATGGGCAACAGAAAGAGAGAGAATAGGCTGGGTTTGCCATTGTCTCTTCACCAAAGAAAAGAGACTTGGTAAAATCTAAGGACTATCTCCAGCCACCTGTTTTACTCATCATTCCCAAGAAAGAATTTACACATTTACACACACACACACACACACACACACACACACACACACGCACATGCACATGCACACTCCCTCACTATGAGAAAGAAACTAAACCATTCAGACCACTGGATCAAATGGTCTTGAGCAGCTTGTCCATCAGCTGACACACAGCAACTTCCCCAAGCTCTAGGCATTCTGCTAGGTGCTGGAAACACCACACAGTGACCCTCTGGACCCAGAGCCTGCTCCTAGACCTACGATGCAATGGGGGCTGTGAACCTGAAAAGGCACTTGCTTACACTATGCTGCAACCCAAGCTGAGAGAGAAGTGCATGGGCCTGGAACACAGAGAAGGGGCAGCTGACTTGACCTGGGGGTCAGCAGAAGCTTGTGAGGGGAACTGAGAGCAAAGCTGTTTTCCAATAACCCCTCTGAGCCCCGACTTCCTCATACATTGATGGAGATCCTGAGTCCCACCTCTCAGGAGGGAGGATACCATTAAATGTAAATAGTGATCGTCCTTGCTAACACTTAATGAGCACTTACCTTGTGCTTTTCACTAAACTAAGCACATTCGGGGCATTATCTCATTAAATCTTCATCACAATTGTAGAAAGTGGGTATAAATATCCCCTCATCACCAATGAGTAAACTGAGGTTTGGGGAGACTAGGACACAGGTGACCCAGGGCTGTCTCATGTGGTGCTCTGTGTCAGAGCACTCTGCCACCTCCCTAATTTGACCATGGAAAGCTCTCAAGCCCAAATAAACCATCAATGAATTTCAGTTTCCTTTCTGCCCTTGGCCCTTCCTCCCCTTTCTCCCATAGAGGAATAAAACCAACAAAAATCCCAGAGTTATGTGACTTTCTCTGGTTTCTCTGGATTCCAAGAAGCTAGTTTTCCTGTATAAATATAGTCTTCGAAAGAGCCTAAAAAGGGAAAATCAGAATATTGAGAATTATTCCCACCTCAAGAACAATAAACCAAATTCCTGAGTCCATTCATGGCTTCAACCCTTACCCAGAGGAGGTCTTGGGAGGAAGGATCCAGGCTCTGCTGCTCCTGGGGCTGGATGTCACTAAGTTCAAAAGCTGGTTGCCAAAGCATTCCAAAGATGCAGTCCAAAACTTAGTTGGTGCTCGAAGCCGGACCTCCCTGCGGCCTCAGTGGCTTGTGTTCTGAGATGCAGCTCCAGCTGCTGCTCTGCTGGCCCCACTTGAGGGCTTGGCACCATCCCATCCATCAGTGTATACCCTTTGGCCCCACTCTGCCTTCTCTTTGACCCGTGCCCAGCCTTTTTACTGTATGCCAAGGTTTGACCTCATAGACGATGTATTTATTCACCCGCTTGACTTATTCACTCACTCTATTGAGGTCTACTATGTGTCAGGCCTGTGTCCACGCATTTGCCAACTCCCTGTTGTGCTGACATTCTGAGTGTGATCAGACAAAGTTGGAGAAGATCTAGCTCCCAGCCAGTTGCATTGTGGCTTACTTGACTCTAAGCGTGTGCCTCCAGCTGTCTGCCAGGCTCATTCCTGCACTTGATTGAGATCAGACTCACTCGAACATGATGCTAAAGTCACTGGGATAATGGCTTTGCCTTCTACAGCTCAGCTAAGCTTAGAGCACTCAAGATCATCCCCTAGGTCAATTCTAGGACTCTTGGGAGACCTGGCTCCCAGCAGGTAGGGGCTAACTTTGCTTGTTCTCATGCAGCGGCAGCAAGTCTTGGTGCATGCTGGCCCATAGGTATCTCTGGGACCCTCCCATATCTTTGCGAATCAGTCCCCAGGCCATACTCCTTGTCCTGAACTACATGTTCAACTGCCCTGACCATTCAGCTTCCAGTAAAGTGGTGACCAAGTGCACAGACTTGGGAGTCAGTAAACTTGGGAACATAGCTGAGTTCTGTCCTAGTTTGGTGAACTTGGATAAATTACTTCATAGATATAATCTTCAGTTTTTCCATCTATAAAATTAGTATAGTGATAATAATAGTACCTGCTTAATAGAATTGTTTGTTGATTAAAGGAGATTAAATACAAAGCAACGTTTACCCAAAGTTTCTCAATCTCAGCACTGTTGACATTTCAATTCAAAAAACTGAGGGAAGGGGTGTGTAATCCTGTGTATTGGAGGCACTTGGCAGGTCCTCTGGCCTCTACCCTCTAGTGGTCAGTAGCATACCTCCCCCTTAGTTATGACAACTAAGTGCCTCCAGACATTTTCAAAAATCTCCTGACACCATCCCTGCTTTCAAATCAGTGGTTTAATCCAATGTGAAAATAGTATATGTTCAATTAACATTAGCCATTATTGTCACTGGCTCCTGGAACTCAGTCTGCTTGAATAGTCTCCAACCCATCAGATCTTGTCAGCTCAGAGTCCTAAGGTTTATCCCTTATCCCAATTTCCTGCATACTAGCAGAATGCTTATAAAAGATATGTGGAATTATGGTACAACCAATAGCCTAACAATGCCTAGGCATGTGCCGTCTATGCCATACTGAACGGGTAAGATGTGTCCCCTGGGAATAGCCAGTCATAAGGGAAAGGAGGGAGACAGTAGAATCAGAAAGAGACTTCTTTGAGGCAATTTAGGACTCAGAAAGAGAATAGAAATTAGCGTTGAGAGAAGTTGATGGCATTAAAAAATAATAGCATTCAACAACCAATGCAATATGACATGAAAAGAAATAGAGATGATGATTTACTATAGGTACTATCAATTTGGGATTCAAAATTCCTTAACTATAGAATGCACTGTGAAGACCAAATGTGTTTATGGAGATAAAAATGCTTAGCCCATAATACATATATGCCCTCATTAAAGGTCATCTAAAACTGTCATTCAGATGACTTATATTTTTTGTCAGGAAGAACACTGGGTCAGACTAGATTGGCTCAGCATCCTAGAATGTCAGAGTTGGGAGGGATTGTTGAGACAACCTGACCCAGATTTTTATTTTACAGCTAAAGACAATACACAGAGAGAAGGGAACTAGCTTGCACAAAGTCAAGTTGTGGGTAAATGGCAAAAGCTAGAAATAGAATAAGATTTTCCAGGTTCTACAGGTGACTCTATGCACATAAATACACACACACACACACACACACACACACACAATTACTCCATCCTGAGCCCAGCACATTTAGGTTATGTGGGAGACTCAGAAGCTGGGTAAACTCATACCAGATGCACCTGAGTAATGTGGTCTTGGGCTATCCCCTACCCTCTGTCCTCAGGGTATCCCAAACTACCACCTTTTTGACTCTACTCCCTGTGCTCCTTAACCTTATTTCCCTTGCCCCCTCCCTCCTTCCTGCAAAGTCTAGCCATGCTTTATCAGTACTACTCAACGTCATCTTATCCTATGAGAGTAGCCTGACCCCCCTCATGGTTTGGCTTAGCCACTCCTCTTTGATAACAACTACCTTGTATGGAGCACTTACTGTGTGCTGAGAGTTCGAGATGCATTACCTGTCTGTACAATAATGAGCATTACCAGTGTCTATATTTTTCAGATAAAGAAACTGAGGCTCAGACAGTTTCCTGTGTGTGTGTGTGTGTGGGAAAGGAGATCCATGAAATAAATGAGAAAAAATTAAAGACTAATGGATCAAAACCCTAGCTGTGGGCACATGGTCGTCTTAGAGGTAGATATGATTGCATTTCTGGAGACACTGAAGTAGTTTAGTTTAACAGTCCAGAAGGAGGTGGTAGAGGGAGGTGGTGAAGAGAGTTATTCTTCCCCAGTATTGTTTTTTCTCCTATCTGGTTGTATATATCTGGTGGTAGTCATCTAGTGGATAGGAAATGGGGTAATGGTGGTGATAGGCTTCCTGTTCAGTGAGATGAGATTTATATCCAGTCAGAGTCTGTCTGTCTGCCTGTCTCTCTCTCTCTCTCTCTCTCTCTCTTTCTCTCTCTCTCTCTCTCTCTCCCTCTCTCTCTCTCTCTCCCCACCCCTAAGCCTGTAGCCCACCCAGAAGCCCATATCCTATTCACCACCCAGCAACCAGGCTCATACCATGGCCAGGTTCTCAATTGTCTCCACCCAGTGCCTAAATCACAGATGCAGTAGGGATTTCTGTCTTGATAGCTGAGCTCCAGCTCCTGACCCACTTCTGACTAACCCATCTGTGAAGTCATCAAGACTATGACCCACTTCCCACAGAGCTCCTCCCCAGACATGCCTCCCCACCCATGGACCTTCTTGTGCCCCGGAGTACCTACATGCTGCAGGGACCAGCACCGCCCTTTCTGGACAGCTTTACCCCACCCACCCCTCACCTGGGTGTAGTCCTGAACTCCACCTTTTCCCCTCAGCCTAAGTCTTCTGGCTCGGAAATGTGTCTCTCACATTTGGATCTTTGTAACAACTGCTAACCCTCTGCAATCTCTCCCCCTCTGAAATTCTCAACTCTCAAAAATGCAAATCTGATGATAACAGGTCAATGCTCTAACAGCTGCTTGAGATCCCTGTTTCCTTAGGATAAAACCCAATCCCCATAGGCTGGCTGCCCCACCCTAAATCTGACTCTATTAGTCTAGGATTTTCTCTGCCAGGTAAGAAGCTAGGGTTGCTTAAAACTAAACACTAACGCTTTAAAATGTTTGGTCCTATGCTCAATAACCTTCAGGTCTTAGAATCTTATGTCTGAAGGGGGCCTTAAATCAACTTCTGTCTCCCAAAACTAGCTCTTTTCTTGGTTGCTACCAATGACAAGGAGTTCACAATGTCATGATGTAGTTGAGACAGGATTATGTCTTGACATCGCTACCACTACCACCCTTGGAAACTAAATCAGCAGAGTTGATTCTTTGCTACTATCTGTACTCTTTGGCGTTATTTAAACCCAGCTTCAAGTCTCGAATGGCTGCCTTGAATTGGCCAAACCATTGCTCTTACTGCAAAAAAAAAAAAAAAAAAAAAAAAAAGGCTGGAAAACTGCATTATTTTCCATTTGATAGAGGAAGATAGGTCCATATCTCACCAAAATGCATAGAGGGGGAAAGTTCTCCAAATTACTACAAATGTTGGAGAGACTAAAAAATAATGACATATATTCATAGCACCAGTCTAGAAAGCTAAATTTTCTTGAAAGAAGAACATGGCTATTTTGGAATTTATCTTAGTGAATGTATCCAGACTCTAAACTTACCCCTTCCCTTCTAAGTGCACATATCCTTGATGCCATTTAAATCATTTCTGGTTCATTGCCAAAGACTGGCCTCGAGCCCATTATTTCTAGAACCCAGGTTTTGAAAAATCAAGACAAGACATGCCCATCCCTACTCCTCTGGCATTCTGCTCCCTCCAAGTCTGATTTTCAAATAAAATGGATGGATTCCACAAAGACTTGTCAAGTCCTTTCAGGACCTTGGGCTATAATTTATGTGGGATTGGGACTCAAATTGAGAACAGTGAGGTGTGCCTTCTGCATTTCTCCTGTCTCCTATCTTGAGATTCAATCTTCCCAAATAAATTGAACAACTTGGCATTCTCTCCAATAACTGTCAACATCATGCTGTCATTCCCATGTTGTGGACTCTCCATCCTTCCCCACCATCTATCTTCAGAGAGCAAATAGAACCCTCATTTTTATTTTTAGTAGTTTCTCAGAAACCTTCTTTTGCCATATATGGTAGCCCATTCCTATAATCCCAGTATTTGGGAGGCTGAAACAGGAGGATTGCAGATTCAAGGCTAGTTTCAGCAACTTAGTGAGACCCCCAGCAATTTAGCAAAACCCTGTTTCAAAATTCAAAAGAGCTGGTGTAGCTTGGAGGTATAATGCCCCTGGTTTCAATCCTCAGTAAAAACAAACAAACAAACAAAAAACCACTCCTCCTGAAGTTAGCCTTTCTGGCGGTTCTTACAAACCTGGGGGGTTTCCACAGGTGTTGACTATATTGGCTTCTAGTTCGCTTATATAAGGATTATACAATAGAAGGAACAAACAGGATGTTGGAATCAAACTCACAGGGATGTGAATCTCACTTACATTTCTCACTGGCAGCATGAGCCTCATCTCTACAGTTGGAGTGTTTATCTCTACAATTCCATCACTCTCACAGAGATGCAAGCTGGGTGTCTTTGTGGCAGTCCCTCGTGGGCATGTTTTGATTAAATTTCTCTTGGGCATTCTTCTTTCAGTGAACATAGAGTTTTGACTGTTTGAACTCCTGCTCTCACATCCCTTAAAGGCAGGTGGACAGATAGCTGCGAAATGTGAAAGGTTCTTTAAGGTATCCCAATATAAAATACAGACTATGCAGCATTCATAATTTTCTCCTTAGATAGCCAGGGGTGATTGCAAATTATATACAAAGTTGTCCTGCAGAGCAAAGTTGGCTCCGGGTGGTGTGGGGCCCTGAGTAAGTTCCTTTTGGTAGGGCCCTATCAAACAACCAATTTAATTTAAAAATGTAGTATAATACTCATAAGCCCAGATGGGGCATAGTGATTTTTCAATGGAGATGTAGAGTAATGGATCAAAATTACTCTACTATACTTGATTATTGTCCAATCAGCGCACATGAAAACTCTTCATAGTATCCAGGCACCATCTCTTCCTATGTCCAGTTTAATTCTATGTGTCAATTGCACTGCATCATGGGATGTTGTCCAAATAACTAATTAAATGTTATTCCTTGATATATCCCTGAGGGTATTTCTTGATACCATTAGAATTTGATCAGGTGGCTCAGAAAAGAACATGGACATCCCTAGATGATGCAGAGTGGGCAGCATACAATTCTTCTGAGGGTACGAATTAAACAAAAAGGGGAGGAAAGAAGAAATGGCCCCCTTTTCTTCACGCCTATGTGATAACTGACCTGGGACATCAATCTTCTGCTCCTGGACTGGGATTTACACCATCAGTTCCCCTTATGCTCAGGCCTTAGACCCTGACTGAAGACTACAACCCTGTCCCCTTGGGTCCCCAGCTTGCAGACAGCAGACCACTGGGACTTCTCAGCTTCCACCATCATGTGAGCCAATTCCTGTGAGAGTGAGTATGTGTGTGTTTTTTCCTGTGTGAGTATATGTGTGTGTGTTTTCCTGTGTGAGTATGTATATGTGTGTATTTTGTATATATGAAATATTTTTTCTGTTTCTCTGGAGAACACTGATTAATACAGGTCTTTTTGTGTACTACATTTTCAAATACACTGTTTCTGGCTAGAAACTTATATGCTCTGGCATGAGAAAAAAAAAGTTATAATGCTGTATTTATTCACATGGCATTTCAGAACCTGCCTGTTTGGAACCAGCATAGATCTCTGTGCCCATGCAATTCCCAGTGGCATTTTTTAATGCCAGTTGTATCATTATTCATGGCACTGCATCACCTGTATGCCATTTATGAATACCGGAGCCCAGTGACTCAAAGGTTGTTAGTCTGCTTCATTGATGAAGACCACGAATGCTTGCCTTACTAAGAGTATGTAAGAAAACGTGAATGATCACTCATTTTCTAGTTATGTCAAATTTACCACTTAGACTCTTCAAAGCTACACATAGAAAATACCTATCTTCCAATCACATTTAGAATTCTTTCCACCAGACTCTCTTCCTAGAATGGGATCTCTTTCAGCATTCACAGGCATCAGCAGGGAGCTTAGGTGGCTGGATCATGGGAAGATAAAGAAGAGTGGTTGAGTTCACACAGGAAACACCTGCCCCTGGTCCACGTGGTTTAAGACCAACCCAGGAGAGTGCATGACATACCCATCAGATGTGAGAGAGGGGATCAATGAGAGGGGCCCACTGGCCATCTCAAAAGCCCTTGGAGTAGATACTCATGGCCCCGTCTAGAGGAAATTAGAGGACATGCTGACACTGGAGAAGAAGCCAGCTAGGGAGTTGAGGTGACCATGGATACCAACTGCAAGAGTTGCACAAGTGAGGAGAAGAACAGTAAGGGATGAGGCTTGAGAGGTCAATGGGGGTCATAGGTCAGCAGGGTCAAGTAGAAAATTGCTGGGAGGTTGGGCAAGCCAAGCAGTAGGAATAATGTGTGAGGCATGGCACTCTGAAAGTAGAAGGCACATCCAGGAAGCATCAAGTAGTTTCTGTGGATGAAATAACATGTATTGATAAAAGGTCAGGCTATTCATGAGAGGAAAGCCAGATCCAATTGGTTTCATATGTCAAACTGGGAAATTTGAAGTTTATTCTATAAGCCATGAGATCTCATGTAACATCTCAAGTAGAAGACAGACATGGCTAGATATGGGTTTTAAAAACTCACTGTAAAGCCAGGCGTGGTGGCACACACTTGTAATCCCATTACAAGAGAGACTGGAGGATCTGGGTTCGTGGCCAGCCTCAGCTACTCAGTGAGGCTCTCCACAACTTAGTGAGACCCTGTTTCAAAATAAAGAATAAAAAATAGGGTCGGGGGTAGTTTGGAGGTAGAAAGGTAGAATGACTCTGGGTTCAATCCCCAGTATTGCCAAAAAAAAAAAAAAAAAATCACTGTAAGCCAGCATGGTGGTGCACACCTGTAATGCAGTACTTGAGACTTGGGAGGCTGAGACCGAAGGAATGCAGGTTCCAGGCCATCTTCAGCAACTTAGCAAGACTCTGTTTCAAAAAAATAAGTAAAATAGGACTGAGAGTATAGCTCAGACATAGACTGCCTTCAGGTTCAATCCCCAGTACCACTAGGAAAAAAAAAAAGTCACTGGAGCAGCAGAGGGAAAGGAGTCAAACTGGAAAAGGATAAGATTGGTGGCTGAGAAACCAGAGAGGAGGATGTTATTTAATTATCTGGTAGGAGATAAGAACTGGAGCAGAACTTGGTAAGGTTTCTCTCATTTGGCTGAGAGAAAGTGATAGACTCCAGACAGATTTCAGGGGCCAACAGGCAGGACGCTGTGACTGATGAATGTAGTGGGGAGGGTCAGGGAGGAGACCAGAATTCCTAGGTTCTACCCATGGTGACTGGATGGAGAATGGTGTCATTCCTGAAACAGGGAAAAGAGGAAAAGGAGCAAGTTTGGCAGGAAAGAGGATGGATTCAGGCTGTGACTTGCTGAGTTAAAGGAGCTGCAGTACACAGAAGAGTTTCCCAGAAGACAGGGAACACATCACAAGTCAGTAGTGACGTTTGGCCTGAAAAGGGTCATAAAGCCCAAAAGGAACATTCTGGAATGAGAAGGAAACTCAGAGTAGAATCTGAGAAACTATGACGTTTAACGAATGGTGATAGAATAAAAATCAAGAGTTAAATGCAAGGGATCCAGGAATGCTGGATCCCTTCCAAGTGCTGGAAGCCACACCCAGTTCCTCGGCTAAGTTTTCATAACTGACTATCCACATACACCCATATTCTCTTTTTTCTTTTCCAATGATGACTAAATACCCAACCTGCATTTATATTGGATTTACAAAATGCATATGCAAAGTTTATCTGGAGCCTAATGCAGATCAATGAAAATGCACACAGCCATTGGGTTTGTAGATGGTCAACTTCCAGACCATGGTATAAGCTTTTTAGGATATTGCCAAGGGACTGGTCATGAGGGTCAATCAGTCATAGGCAGTATCCCTGAAGGGGGTGAGTCCAGGATCCTGGAGCTTAGAACCATAGGCAAATAGGAATTTACTTCGGTTTATTTTTGTCTTCCCCACTTCTAAATGGAGAAACTGAGGCTAAGATATTGGTAGCGAAATCATTTGACCACATCAATGTGACTAAATTTTCCAAGTTGATTAAAATGCCTTGAGAGGCAGGACATTTCCAAGGTTTCTTTGCCAGTGCACCAAGCACCACAGCTGTCATTCAGAAGCCAGGGAGCGTGTAATTCCTCCAGCTTGTGCAGAAGTTCCCAGGAGGAGACACAATCCTGGCAAGCCATGGGAAGGTAGAGAAGAGCTCCGTGGGCTGTGGTTGCCACACAGGCCTCCCTTTCTGAGACCACTAAGATCTGAATTTGTCCTGGGCAAGGGCCTTGAGGTAATTTAATGATCGTGACAAAGGTCCCCAAAGAGGGAATCCAAATCTGTCTTGCAAAAGTGATCTCCCTTGAAACTAGCCTGTGAGGACTTGCTTCTCTGAACGTAGCTGTCCATGGGTGAGCATTTTCTCAGCTCCCTCCATGCCTCTGGTCTCACCTTGCTTCAGATCTTCCCCTTCACAGCTGCCAGAGGATTTTTTTTTGGAGGGGAGAGGGTACTGGGGATTGAACCCAGGTGCATTCTATCTTCAAGCTACAACCCAAGCCCCCCTCCCTTTTTTAAAATCTTTTGTTTGGAAACAAGGTCTCTCTAGGTTGCTAAGAGTCTCATCAGCATAGTGGAATAAATGCCTATGAGCCAATCAGGCCACTTGCCACAGACAGGAGGAAGAGAAAGTTTGAGAGCAGCTGGAATGATGCAGGACAAGTCTCCATATTAGTATAGAGAGGGGACAATTAAGAGAGGTGCCATGAACTCCCACCATGGTCATGTCTCCATTCAGTGGGAGAAATCCACTTTCAGACAAACCAAACTCAAGGAGTTATTTTTCCTACTACAGAAATGGCAACTAAGATGGATGTGATGGTTCACACCTGTAATTCTCGTACTTGGGAGGCTGAGACAGGAGGATCACAGGTTCAAGGCCAGCCTCAGCAACTTAGCACAGCCCTCAGCAACTTAACAAGACCCTGTTTTGAAATAAAAAATAGAATAGGGCTGGGGGTATAGCTCAGAGGTAGAATGTCCCTGGGTTCAGTCCCCAGTGCCAGAAGAAGGAAGAGAAGGAGAGGAAGATGACAAAAAAAGAAGATGAAAAGGGAGAAAGAGGAAGAGGAGGAAAAGGAGAAGGGGAAGGAGGAGAAGGAGAAGGAGGAGGAGGAGGAGGAGGAGGAGGAGGAGGAGGAGGAGGAGGAGGGGAAGGGGAAGGAGAAGGAGGAGGGAGCAGTCTAGGAAATATTCTCCTCATTAACTCCTCCCAATAACTCTAATCATGGCTGGGCCCTGGGGAGTTCAGAAGCCCAGGTGATTCATTACAAGTCTAGCTCTGGGCACTCAGGATGGGGTGGGGGAAAAGTTGATCCATTGAATAAAAAGCAAGGACAGCCATTTCCCAGAATGCAATAGACAAAGCAAAGCTCCTTCAGAATACTTAGAAATTTTATTTATTCAGTTTACTGAATTTTATTGATGAGGCCAACTTTGGGCAAGAACACAAGCAGAAGCTTGGGATTTTCTGCAAACAGACAGTAATGTGAGGCCAGACACATGTGAGCAGGAAGAGCAAAGCAACATTTGAAGTGGCTCCAGGAAGCATCAGGACGTAGCCCTGGCCCTGCCCAGCCTTGGATTTCACCAGGTGCACAGTGATGATGGAGTGGAAGCTTGCACAAGTCCCCCACATTGTACCACGGATAGGCGTTTTTCTATTCTATTGTCTTCAAGTGGCCTCTATAGGTTTCCTATTTGCTATTAACATTTTTTGTTGTCTTCATAATGTCCTAAATTGCAGAGTCTTTCCAGTTACTACTTAAAGATCCCCAAGCTGGGTGCCCACCACATGATACAGGGAAGCAAGATTTGGAAGCCCACGTGGGGCATTTGTTCATTGAACAAGTATTTTCTGAGTACTGGCCATGCACCAAATACTGGCACCATAATACTAATAAAGAAGACCCTGAGTTCTGACCCTGAGTTGATAGTCTAAAGAGAGAGGGAGACACTAATAAACAACCAGCCCTTGGGATCCAGCATGTTCTATACTATGATGGGGAATTGGAGGAACTTCAGGGAAGGGGCTGCTGACCTAGACCAACAGGGTCAAGGAAGGCTGCCTAAAGGAATTATATTCACACTGAGATATACTGTTAGACAATATAAGATTGGAATATGGAAGTCCATTCCAGACCAAATGAGCGTGTGCAAAGACCTGGGGTTGAGAGAGGGTATAGCCTGTTAGAAGAATTGAAAAGAGCAGGACAGGTCCAACCTGGTGCAGGTGATACCAAGGAAGAGAGCAGAAAGTTGGGGGCAGAGCCCAGGCTGGCCTCCACCTGACACTCCATTCCCATTCCCACCCTGGTTACAGGCTTGAATATCCAGCTTTGCCAGGGCAGCAAGGTCCAAGTGATCCTGGAAGCCCCCGCCGAGCCACTCAGAGCTCTCCCAGCCTTCCTCACCCAAGGAAGGGTAAGGGGAAGATCCCAGCCATGAGCAGAGACTCTTCTCAACCTTCCTCTTTGCCCTGCCTGGCTTCTAGCACAGTGGTGGCTACATCTCAGCAAGAAGGCTGCCATCTTGGATGGGACCAGATCCTGGGGGGGGGGGACCCAAATGTCTACCCAATTCAATCCGAGAAGCTGCTTGCTGCCACGTGCTCCAGAGAAGAGACGATTGGCTGCATTTCAGTCGCATAGTATATGTGTAGATGTGCTGTGAGTTTGCTCAGGTACCCAGGAGGGACTTCTGGGAGGGCTTACTGCTCTCAGGAGCCAAGAAGCATCTCCTTAAGCATCATGTAGACTCAGGGTCGGGAAAGGGGCACAGCTGCTTGAATACACATTTTGATGTTTACTGAGCACTTCCTGATCAGGTGTCTGCTAAGTACTTTCCTATCTATCATGAAGCTAGTCTCTCACAAGAACCCTACAGAATAGGTAGTAAATGCCCACTTTTCAGATTAGGAGACTGAGGCCCAGCAAGGTCTCTATAACTTGCTCGAAATCCATGTGGAGAGGACAGGGAATTTAAATCCTGGTCTTCTGCTCCCTCTCCCTCTCACCCTCGTCATCTCACGCAGGCAGGTCTAGAGCTCGGGATAGACTGGCAGTGTTAATAATTGCGGATGAAGAAAGCAAGGCTCCGATGTGCGGCAGAAGGTACCGGAGACATGTGCTTAGGTCTGACAAGGTCAGGCCAGTCAGCGCATTTTCTGCGGTGACTCCCCCTGCTCAGCTCCACCTCCCACCCGCTCATTCCAACCTTTTAATGAAAGATAAACGTCCTCCCCACCCCACACCCGTGCCCTGTTCACCAGGCCAGATCAGGCAATTACACAGTGCAGCGTGGGGAGTGGACTGGTGCTGAGAGACCAGGCTGGCAGTGAGACGACCCAGCTGGCCAACGGGGCCTTCCCAGGCCCCCTCCGACTCCTCTCCCACTGCCCCTTCTGCTCCCGAGCCAGCCTATCCAGCCCAAAACCACCCTGTCCTGCCCGAGTGTGGCAAAACCCACCAGCATGCCCTGGGATCCTGCAACTAAGGATTCTGCATGCTTTCCAACCAAACTAATGCAAGGCTGTACAGCAGAGTGGTTAACAGACAAGAGCTGGAGCCACACCAACCTTCCCCACTCACCCACCCCTGAACGTGGACAGCGGCCCCGTCTCTCGGAGCCTCGGAGTTGTCTTCTGCAAAATAAGGGTGGTGGCGGCACCCAGCTCACAGGGTTAAATAAAATCAACCATGCACAGAGAATCACCAGGACGAGGTACAGGACAAACACTCAAAATACATTAGTTGCTCATCCTTGGTTTTGCTTTTTATTGAAGTGTAATAAACATACAAAAAGAAAAAAAAAAAGATCCACAAGTATTATTCATGCATGGCTTGCTGGTTTTTTCACAAAATGAACACACTTATGTAACCTGCACTCAATTCAAGCAATGAAACATTCTCAGCATCCCAGAAGCCCCCTCCTGACACCTTCCTGCTTACTATTCCCTCCCAGCCTCACCCCTAACAGCATAAATAAATGCTGCCAATAGTAAAGACACTGCTATTTGTTCTGTTGCTATTATGTAATACATTCCAGGAACCCCTAGGTATACTGACTTACTTAGTCTTCACAACAGCACTCTGATATAAATACACTCATTTTATCCCCATGTTATAAAGGGGCAAGAATCTATAGACTCTATAAAAATGCTAGCAGAACTAAGCATGCTTAGCAAAATCACAACATGCAATGTCAAAATACAAAAATCAGTTGCATTTATTTTTAGACAGGGTCTTGCCATGTTGCCAGGCTGGCCTCAAACTCAAGGCTCTCCTGCCTTAGTCTCCTGCCTCCTGCGTAGTAGGAATGCAGGTGTGCAACCACTCCCATACCCGGTAATCAACTGCATGTCCATATATTATATACTAACAATATACCATCCACAATTGAAATATAAAATCTCATTTATAAATCTCAATCATGAATACATTTTAAAACTGTGAAATATTTATGGATCAATTTAACAAAATATGCACCAGAACTATACAGTCAAAATTATAAAGTATTGCAAAAAATAAAAAAATTAAATAAGAAGAAGAAAATAGCTCCTATTTTTTGAAATGGGCAAAATACTTCTCAAGAGAATATGCACAAATAGTCAATATGCACATAAAAGATCATTAGTCCTCAGAGAATATGAGTTACAAGCAAAATGAATTAACATGGCATGCCAATTAGGATGGCTAAAATTAAAAGACTGACAACATCAAGTGTTGACAAGGAGGTAGAACAATTGGAATGTTCATACGCTACTAGTGGAATGCAAAATAGTATCACTACTTTGGGAAGCAGTCAGGTGGTTTCTCATAAAGTTAAACATACACTTACCATATAATCCAGCAATCTCACCTCCAGATATTTACCCAAGAGAAATGAAAACAGATGTCCATACAAAGACATGCGTCAACGTTTAGAGTAAATTTACAGCACCTCAAAACCAGAGACGACTCAAATCCCCATCAACTGGTGAACAAATACAAAAGCTGTGGCATAATCCATATGAGGACTTCATACTAAACAAGAAAAAGGAACAAAGTACTGATACATGCCACAGCATGAATAAATCTCAAAAAACACCCTGCTGAACAAAGTTATCAGGAACACAAGAGAATAAACACTGTGGTTTTAGTTATAAGTTCTAGAAAGTATAAATTTCACTTAAAATGACAGAAAGCACATCAGTGGTTTCCTGGGGCCAGAAGTGGATGGTGTAGGAGACTGAGAAGAGACACCAGGAAACTTTTACAGGTCATGGAAACATTCCACATATAGATGATGGGTTAATGGATATATTCATTGGATTGGTCATTTAAAATGATTATATTGAGTTGTATAATAATAAAATAACTTTTCAAAAAAACAAGCAAATAATGAAAGTCATTAGTTTGATTATCATCATTTACTATGTTCCAGGAACTATGCTAATCCTTTGATGTGTTTCATCTCACTTAATCCCCTCAGAAGCTCTCTAATATTATCCCCATTTCACAGGGAGAAAACTGGCTCCTGGAAGGAAGTGGAATAACGTGGCCCAAGTTGCACTGCTAATAAGCAATCCAGGATTAGAACTCAGGTACTGTCAGCCCTCAGGCGTACTGCCTCCAAGGCCCAGAGGAAGTCTTCTGTGGGCATTTAGGTAATTCTCACTCCATAAATGGTTGTTACTGATAAGATTCTCACACTGTTATTTGCAGAGGTGGTATTTAAACCTCACCACTGGGGGTGTCAAGGTCACAGGCTTGTGGGATGCCTGTAACTTGGAAGATAGTACAGCTAAGGGCTAAAGGGAGGGAGTGTCAAGACCCCAGCTAAATGGGACACAATCCTCACAGTTCTCAGCCAGCAGAAAGCTGGGCAGGGAAACTGAGGCAGAAGCTGAGTTAAAGGGAAGGTGCACACATACACTAAAGTGTGGAGGACACGGACATCTTAGGAGTATTCACCTGTCCAGGGGCCCCAGAGAAAGCCAACCCCCACTCTGCATGGATCTAGGCTTGCCAAGCAACATACTTCCTGTACTGCTCATCAAGGATTGGGGATCATCAGTCAAGGCTGGCACAGGAGGTAGAACTGGGACAGCCTGGATCCTGGGTTAACCAGTGCAGCTGTCTCCATCCCAGTCAATCTGAGACAGGTTACTCCTGGCAGAATGCAGTTTGCACATGGCTGCTTCAGACCTCAGATTCTCTCCTTTTGATCACCAGGAATTTCCCCACTTCTCTGACTCTGCAGTTACAGAGGGTGAGGTCACGCCCTGTAATCCTGACTTGGGTCCTGAAACAATTACTCATCCTGTGCCTCTTAGGATCGGTGGCCCATGTTCATGGATGATGAGTTCTCTGCTAATCCCTCTCCCCACCTGTCTCTTCTGGCTCACTGACCTCTTGGTTTTGTTAGGTGCAACTGCATCCTGCTGAGGGTGGCGAGGGAGGGCCCCAGCTTGGGAATTAAGATGTGGATGCAAGACAGAGAGACAAGGAAGCAAAGAGACAGGCAGACACAGAAGCATTCCCTCCTCTCCCTTCTAAGCCACCTCTGTTCCTCCATCGGAGTTTCTGCTCCTTTATCTGAGGTCTCTTTTAAAAGTTTCCCAGTTTCTCTCTAGCTTTGACATATGAGAGAGAACATACAGCTATTCTCTTTCTGAGACTGGCTGGTCTTGCTTAGCATAATAGTCTCTAGTTCCATCCATTTTCCTGCAAATGACCCAACCGTGTTCTTTTTTTTTTTTTTTTTCAGTACTGGGGATTGAACTCAGGGGCATTCTACCTCCGAGCTATACCCCCAGTCCTATTTTTTATTCTTTATTTTGAAACAGGGTCTCACTAAGTTGCAGAGGGCCTCACTAGGTAGCTGAGGCTGGCTGTGAACCCAGATCCTCCGGTCTCAGCCTCCCAAATGCTGGGATTACAAGCGTGCGCCACCACGCCCAGCTCATGTTCTTCTTATTTGCACTGCAAGTGGATTATTACATCTGCCTCATTTGTCTGATGGGGAACTGAGATTCAAAGAAAAGATGGGTCACAGCCCACCTTCCTGCAGAAGTCTCAGCTATTAGAAGTCTTCAGCGCAAGTTTTGGAGATTTTGAATGAGGGCAGAGGGAGGAGACTTCAACTAGATCATTGCAGGAAACCAAGGCATAGAGATGTTACCTGTGCGATGTCACGGAGCCTGTGACTGGTTCTAATCCCAACGTGGCCTGCCTTAAGGATCTGACAATGATGATAATAAGGGTGATGACGGTGACAACAGTCATAAGAGCAGTAACAATAATCGCTGCTACATTTATGGGCACCAATCATGCACCAAAATTGGTGTGTGTTCATGCATTATCTCACTTAATCCTCATGACAACACAATGAGGTCAAGTTACCAGAAACCTCCCTTCAACCAGGGTGTAAAGGGGTGTAAAGAGAATCCTTTTTGCGGGCCTTGGATTTGCAGGTGGCCAGGGAGCAGGATGCCCAACGTGATAGATCCTGGTCCTGCCGATGCTGAAGTGGCCCCAGGAAAAAGACAGCCCGGCCCAGGCAAGGGCGATATCCAGCCCAGACAAACCGCAGAAGCGTCTGGGGCGCTGCTGTCTCCTGCCCTCTGCGAGCTTGTAGCAGCTTGTGCACAGCTCTGGGAGGAGGTGATCAGGCATTGGCCCTCCTGTTCCCAGCGCTAGGGAGGGAGCTGCCCAGTGTCCCCAGGGCCCACCTCTCCAGGCCACCCAGATGAAAGACCCTGGAGTGAGCCCGGCACAGTTCTACAGGTTGGGGTGGTGAATAGAAAAGGGTCCTCAATAGCAGACATTTTGGCACCAGGATGGGACTGTTTTAGGCTTTTTTTTTCTTTCTTTCTTCCAGAACTAGAGCTTCCGCCTTTTAAGTCACACTTGAAGCAATAGCTCATCAATCTCCCAGTAGAAGGTACTTGGCGAGGATCCCCAGTGCCTACAAAGGTGCTTGCATCATAGTAAAGATAATAAATATTTATTGAGTACTTACCCGGTGACAGGCAAGGTGCCCTGAGCCATAACTCATTATGTCCCTTGACGTTACTGAGACCCTGTGAAATAGGGTTCTCTGGTCATCTCCATTATTTTTTACGGTACTGAGGATTGAACCCAGGGGCATTCTACCTCCAAGCTACACCCCCAGCCCTATTTTTTATTCTTTATTTTGAGACAGGGGTCTCACTATGTTGCAGAGGGCCTAAGTAGCTGAGGCTGGCCGCAAACCTGCGATCCTCCTGTCTCAGTCTCCCAAGTACTGAGATTACAAGCGTGCACCACCACGCCCAGCTCTGGTCATCTCCATTTTACAGATGAGGAAACTGAGGCTCAGAAAGGGGAAGTGGCTGCTCAGGGTCACATGATTAAAATGTGACAGAGAGAAGATTTTATTGGAGTTCATGCTCATAACTGTCCCACCATAATGTTTTGTTGTGCAAATGAGCAAAAAAAGTGTGTGTGTGTGTGTGTGTGTGTGTGTGTGTGTGTGTGTGTATGCCTGATTTGGTGGGGACACCTGTGAATCTTGGGCTTGAGGCTAAATTCTGCTCATGAAATCTATGTGCTTTTGGTGAAAGGACTTCACAACTCTGAGTCTCTTCTTCCTCATTATTTTTTCCAAACATCCAGATGGGGAACAAGGAAGATAAATTGCAGCTCTGAAACAGTAAATATGAATGTAATAAAAATACGAAGAAGGAGTATACAGACCTGTGTGTGCCTGAGTGTGTCTGCAAATGAGGGAGCTTCCCGGGCAGGTTTGTGCGTGCATGCATGTGTGTGTGTGTGTGTGTGTGTGTGTGCGCGTGTGTGCATGCATATACACACATGCTCTTGCGTGTGAACATCCCTAGCGGCTCTCACATCTGCTTGCTCTCCTCAGAGCCCCAGATGAGCACTGTGGGTCGAGGAAAGGTCTCCAGAGCTCACTCCTGACACCCACCTGCCCACTATACTTATAAACCTTGTTTTCTGTGAAGGTGACGGCCGCCTCCCAGCCGTGGAGATCCGAGTCATGGCAGGAGTGGAAGCTCACAGCTGCTTACAAGACTGCTCAGCCCCTCCCCATGCCCATCTGCCCCCTCTTGGCCCCAAACTGCCCTCTCAGAGATTTCCCTTTGGCTGGGTTAATAAGCAGGTTCTAGTCCCCTGAGAAAAGGGACCCTCGGACAGTGTGGCAGGACCAGGGGAAGGGTACCTGCTTAGGGTCTCATTTTACTCTCTCAGTAAATACCCTCAGCACAAACTTTAGATTTCCACATGGAGGGGGAGCCCGTAAACATAGGTCAAAAACGTAACCCTGAAAATCATCACGGATGAGAAAACTTTGGTTCAGAAAGGTTAAGCAACTTACACAAGGTCCCACAGCATATCAGCAGCAAAGATAAGATCCTAACTCAGTTACACTACACCAAAGCTTGTGCTTTTCTCGCTGTCTCCAGAAGAGTATTAATCTGGGGGTATCTGGTAAGGTCACAGGTAAGACCTATGACCAAACCTACCCTGGCATGGAGCTTTAGCCAGTGAGCTAGGGCAAGAAAGAGGGCAGTGTCTCGGCCTGAGATTGCAGCAAGAGGAAAACTAACTCGGAGACTTAGCTTAGCAGTGCTCCCAGGAGTATGGCTTCTCCGCATGCTCAGTTTCCGTATCTGTAAACTGGTCTCTCTCGGGGTTGGCAAAGACCAGAAGAGCATTGCAGGTGGGGGACCAGCGCATACAGGTGTGTGGGTGGGAGGACAAAGATCTACTGAGGCGTGGGTCGCGGAACGGGCAGGAACACCCGGACCAATGTGGAAGGTCTTGGTGAAGTCACCTCTGTTCGTTTCTCAAACTCAATAGCATAAAAGGACAGAAACTTATATTCCCACAGTTCCAGACTCCAGAAAATCCAAATCAGTTTCATTGGCTGAGCTGCCTGCAGGGCTCTTGAGGAGAATCCTGTCCTTGTCTCTTCCAGCCGGGGACAGCCATCTTCCCTGGATTTCTACTGTGTCTCTCTAATCTCTGCGCACATGGAAAATTGCTTCTCCCCTTCTCCCTGCTTTCTCTTCTCTCTTGTGTGGCAAAATCTCCCTCTGCCTCTCTCTTATAAGAAAGCATGTGATGGTATTCAGGGCCCACCCAGATAATCCGGGATAATTCCCCATCTCAAAAATTCTTCACTTACTCACATCTGCTAAGACTTTTGTTGTTGTTGTTGTTGTTGTTGTTGTTGTTAGAAAAAAATCAAAGTAATATTTACAGGTTTCAGGGATTAGGATTAGGTATCTTTGGGGGTAAGTTTTCAGTCCACCAAACCATCTAAATAAGCATATACTTTATTCTGCTGGCCACAGGGAGCCGTTGGGAGGTTCAAGTGGCAGAGTGTCATGATGGGATTTATTTTTCAAAACAAATGTGAACTCTCTCACATCCTACATCAAGTTCACACCCTCTCAAGATTCCTGAAATAGTCCCAGAGACTCATACTTCTTGCTCATCTCTGGTTCCCTGTGTTCACTTTCTTTTCTTTTTCTTTTTCCTTTTTCTTTGTGTGTGTGTGTGTGTGTGTGTGTGTGTGTATGTGTATGTGTGCAGTACAAGGGACATTCTACCTCTGACCTACACCCCCCAGCCCTATTTTATTTTTTATTTTAAAACAGTGTCTTGCTAAATTTCTCACAGCCTCGCCAAGCTGCTGAGGCTGGTCTCAAATCTGTGATCCTTCTGTCTCAGCCTCCCTAATAGTAGGATTACAGGCATGTGTCACCACGCCCGGCTCACTTTCTTACTCATATATAATCTCCTACATTCCTGTTTAAATGCAGAACTTAGTTCTTCCTCAATATTATTTAAAAAAAAAAAAACTAATAACATTAAACGTGTGTATGTGTTGATGGCTTGACTAGGTTTGCAGGGCCAGAGGGCACTGACATCATAGAATGCAAACAACTTTACACTAAATATTACGTACCGTGTTTTTGTGGATCCTTGAGCCACCCTGGCTCCCAGTCATCGGTCGATGGCCACCTTCCTCTCAGACTCGACTCCCCCACGGTGCCGCTGCTTCTCCCCAGTTCCTTTGCCACTTTCCTTTTTCCCCTCTACCTCATCCTGAGTTCTTATCATTTCTAAGGCTGAGCAGGCAAGCTAGGTCTTATTCTTTCCAAGGGTAAGTAAGGGTGACCCTCTCCTCAAGATGATTCCTAAAACCAGAAGTTAAAGATGTTGGTTTTTGTCCCGTCGCATGCGTGCATGGAAGCATGTCATAGTTGAATCCATTTAGAGGGACATCATCTATGTAAATACACGTACAAACACTCACGTGCCCAGAGGTCACAGCGCAGTTTCAACTTGAAAGAAGCATGCCCTAATGCCATCATCAGGACCAACCAACCCGTCTGGTTTGCGCTGTGGTTGGCGGTGGGTAATTAGCGTTCACCCGGACGGCCATGCCCGATGTTCCACGGTAGATCCCAACAGACTGCCTCACAGCAAGAGGCTCTGCTTCGGTGTAATTACCTATTCCTTGCACACCAGTTGCCCCGGTGTGATGTCAGCCCCTCCACATTGTTTATTTTAATTAAAACAGAAATTGCAGGTCTTGGGTGCTTGTAATTACAGCCCATGAACTAAATTGACTGAGGCCCCTAATTAACCTGAAACACGTCTACCTGGCTGGAGGTGTAAGTTTGGACTTGACTGGTGTAAGGGACTGCGTTGGCGCTAAAAAGAGACCTGAGGAAAAGCAGGTAGAGACCAGGGTGGGGGAACACCCCCTCGAAAAAAAAAAAAAAACAGCTACAAAGCAGCCTGTACCCCCAGAACACATCATGAGTTCAATTTCACTTCCAAATGTGCCCATCAGCACAGGACACATTCAACAAAGTATACTGATAACATCTGAAAACCAATTAATGTGATAATGTGTGGAATAAAAAATAAACACAATAAAATAAAAAGCAAAAGAACCACATGATAATCTTGATAGATGCAGGAAAGAATTGACAAAATTCAGTACCTTTTCATGTTAAAAGAAAGAGAAATCCCAGCATTCAGGAGGCTGAGACCGGAGGATCCGGGTTCGCGGCCAGCCTCAGCTACCTAGTGAGGCACTCCACAACTTAGTGAGACCCGGTTTCAAACTAAAGAATAAAAAATAGGGGTATAGCTTGGAGGTAGAATGCCCCTGAGTTCAATCCATAGTACCGCAAAAAGAAAGAAAGAGAAAACTCAGCAACTGAGAGTTAAAGAGAACTTCTTCAATCTGATAAAGGGCATTTATAAAAATCCCATAGCCAACATCATATTCAATGGTAAAGGACTGAATGATTTCTCAATAAGATCAGGCAAACAGCAAGAATGTCTACCCTCACAACTTCTATTTAACATTGTTCTAGAGATTTGGCCAAAGCAGATAGAAAAAAAAAAAAAGAAAGAAAGTCATTCATATTGGAAAAGAAGAAGGAAAATAATCTCTATTTTTAGATGACATAATTATATACATTGGGAATACTAAGTAATTCACTAAAAATAAATTTAAAACTAATAGATAATTTAATAAGGTTGCAGGATACAAGAATGATATGCAAAAATCAATTTCATTTATATAGATTTTCTATTAATAAGCCAAAAATAAAATTAAGAAAACAATTCAATTTATAAAAGTATCAAAAATAGCAAAATACTTAGGAATAATTTAACAAAATAAGTGCAGAATTTGTACTCTAAAAACAATAAAAGCATTGATGAAAGAAGACATTAAATTGGAAAAGCATTCCATGTTCATGGACTGGGAGACTTAATATTATTAAGATTACTATATTCCCAAAGTGATTTACAAATTCAATGCAATCTCTATTAGAATCCCAGATGGCTTCTTTGTAGAAATTGAAAAACTGATTGTAAAATTTATATGAAATTGCTAGGGCCCCAAAATAGCCAGATCAGTCCTGAAGAAAACAAAATTAGAGAACTGACACTTCCCAATCTTAAAACTAACTACAAAGCAACAGTAATCAAAGCAGTGTGGTTCTGTCATAAGAATAGACATTATAGATCAATAAAATAGAATGGAGAAATAAGAAATGGAGAAATAAACTCAAGGATCTGTGGTCAACTGATTTGTGGCAAGGTTGCCAAGATTGTTCAATAGGATAAGAGTCATCTCTTCAATAAATAATGCTGGTAGCTGGCCCCTTCCTACCAAATACAAAAATTAACTCAAAATAGATCAAAGGCCTAAACACAAAGGGAAAACTATAAAAATTTTAAAAGCAGAGATAAATCTTCATTGCCTAGTATTTCACAATGGCATCTTAGAATTGACACCAAAAGCCCAAGCAACAAAAGGAAAAGTCCAAATAAACTGATGTCATCAGAATTAGAAATAGTTGTGTTTCAAAAGACACTATCAAAAAAGAAAAGACAATCATGGAATGGGAGAAAATATTTGCAAATCATATATATATGATAGTAAGGGTCTTGTCATCAAAGGATTTGAATTAGCCTTGTTCCAAAGAAGATACACAAATGACCAGTAAACACTTCAAGAGACACTCAGCATCATCAGTCATCAGGGAATCACGAATCAAAACCACACTGAGGTACTACTTCACACCCACAAGGTTAACCAGAGATCAACAAAAGTCAGGAGACAACAAAAAGTCTGTGTCAGAGCTCTGAAAAAATCAGAACCCTCGTGCACTGCTGCTAGGGTATAAAGTGGTAAAATCACTTATGAAAACAGCCTGAAAGTTCCTTAAAATTTTAAACACAAAGTTACCATAAGACCCAGCCACTCTACAGCCAGATATAGAACCCAGAGAAATGGATGCAGTAGTACCTCCTTACCAGTGGGCATCTGTCCTAAGACATTCAGAGGATTCCTGAAAGCAATGATAGTACCAGATCCTGTATCTATTATGGTTTTTTTTCCTATACCTTCATACCTCTGATAAAGCTTAATTTATAAATTAGGCAAAATAAGATATTAACAATGACTACTAATAAAATAGGATAATTGTTATACCATACTATAATGGAAATTATTTAAAACCTATGAGTTGTTTATTTTTAGTAACATCCATTAAATATTTTTGGACCATGGTGGATAACTGGTAGCCATAACTACACAAAGCATAAATACAGATAGGGAGGGGACCACAGAATACTGACAGGGGGGGACTACAGAAATGTTCATGGCAAGTAAGACCCTCAGTAACCTAGTGAGACTCTGTTTCAAAATAAAAAATGAAATGGATTGGGAATATAGCTCAAAGATAGAATGCCCTGGTTCAATCCCCAGTGCAAAAGAAAGAAAAGGAAGAAGGAAGAAGAAGGGAGGGAGGGAGGGAAGAAGGGAGGGAAAAAGGAAGGAAGGAAGGAAGGAAGGAAGGGAGGAATGCTTATAGCAAAATTATAATAGTAAAAGGGGAGAAACAACTCAAATATCCACCAACTGATGGTGGATAAACAGAATGTGTACATCCATAAAATGGAATATTATTCAGCTACAAAAAATGAATGAAAGCATATGTCCTACAAAACAGATGAATGTTGCAAACATTAACTAAGTGAAAGAAGCCAGTCACAAAGCACAACATATTATATAATTCTATTAATATATAATAGCCAGAATAGGCAATCTGTAGAGACAGAAAGTAAAACAGTATTTGCTTAGAACTGGGAGAAATAGACAGGGGAGTGCTGCCTAAATAGCGGAGTTCTTTTGCGAAGGAACAAAAAAGCTCTAAGATTTCTGCTGATGGCTGAGCATGTCTGTGAATATACAAGGAACATTGAATCATATACAGATAGCCCTCGATCGGCAATGGCGTGGCATCCTCGTCATCACAAACACTGTAACATAGAACATTGCACTGGGTACTCCTAACCTACTGAGCGCCATAACTTCACAGCAGAGCGCCGGCTGTTCCCGCTCCTGACTGCAAGGCTGCCCCAGCTGAGGCCCACTGCCTCTGCCCCGAATCTCAGGAGAATATCTCCCCCGGATCACTAGCCTGGGAAAAGAGCAAAATTCAAAACTCAAAGCGCAGTTTCTTCTGAATGTGTATCGCTTCACACCATCATAGAGTCGAAAGAATAGCAAAGCAATCCACATGAGTCAAAGATTGCCTATGCTTTAAATGGTGGCTTGTATGAAATTTCTCCATAAATCTGCCTGTAGAAGTGTGTTGAATGTCTACGAAAGTGTCGAATGCCTACCAGAGCATTTTAAAAAGTATGTTGAATGCCAGGCATTATATACCAGAGGCTGAAATAAAAGTCAGTTTAATTTAGTAACTTGAGTGTCTCTTCTGTTTTTTGGAATTGTTCTTCCTCAACATTTAGAAAATTAAGAAAAACCATCAGTGAAAAAAGAGAAATCATCTACAATCATATCGTCCAGTGATGGACACTGTTCACATTTTCATGAATTTTCTCTTTTACATTAAAAAAATCCTACAGTGGCCAGGTGTGGTGGAGCACGCTTGTAATCCCAGTACTTGGGAGGCTGAGACTGGAGAATCTGGGTTCCCAGCCAGCCTCAGCTACTTAGTGAGGCCTTTCACAACTTAATGAGACCTTGCTTCAAAATAAAGAATTAAAAATAGGACTGGAGGGTACAGCTTGCAGGTAGAATGCCCCTAGGTTCAATCCCCAGTACTGCAAAAAAAAAATCCTTCAGTGTATTAAATACCTTTTCAAATATCTTAAGAGATATTTATATAACAAACCCTACGTACTTACCAACCAACTTAAGGAATAAAACAATATCAAGAGGATGAAATGCCATCAACACATCAACATACCCATCTATCCTATAAAAATAATCAGAGATTATAAAAAACATATAAGAATTTTCACCATATCATTACTGTTAATGTCAAAACAAGGAAAACTCAATTTTTTTTTCCTGGTACCAATTTTTTTTTCCTGGTACTGAACCCAGGAACATTCTACTTCCAAGCTACACCCCCAGCATTTTTTATTTTCTTTATTTTGAAACAGAATGTCACTAAATTGCTGAGGTTGTCCTCGAACCTGTGATCCTCCCGTCTCAGTCTCCCAAGTACTGGGATTATAGACACATGACACTACACCTGGTAAGGGAAACTAAAATTTAACAAAACTATCTCAGAGAAGGTTTTAGGGTTTTTTTTTTTTTTTATCTTTGCAAATGTAAAATGAAACTATCTTCCATTTATGATGTAAATATTTCAATGACACTGAGAAATTTCTATAAAGTTATTGTGTTGATGCTTCAGTAAATTAGCTGTGCAAGTCTTGTGGCCATTTCTCCTTTTTTATTATTATTATTGATTTAAAAGATATTGGAATCTACTAAAGATAGTAATCCTCCTGCCACATTTATTGCAAATATTTTTCCAATTTTGAATTTTTATTTTACTGTTGCTAACAATTTTAAGGCATAGAAATTCTCTTTTTTCAGTATTAAATGTTATTTTTATCCTTTACTTTTCTTCTATTGCTTGTAGGCTTAGAATATCTTTTATCTGAAAATCTGTTAAAATTTAAATATGCATAATTCTAATATTTAATACAGGTAATCTTAACTTTTCACAATGCCGTGTTAAGTAAAATTTGTATATATCATAATCACCCAAAGCAAGAACTGCTCATATTTTTAAAAATTATCTTGTTAGTCCATTTATAATTTAATTTGGGATATGATATGAAGTAAAGTTTTAATTTGATATCATTGCAACATTCTTTGAAAAGCCCATTTCTTTTCAAATAATTAACATTTCTTTTATCTTCTATTAATCTTGAAGTATCCTACTATAAAATCCAAGACTATTCCTTCTATATCATGACATTATACTTTAATTGCTGCATAATGTCATATTGTTATAACCATTGTATATGTATGCTACATGGTAATGACATTCTTACTTTTTTATCTTGTTTTTGTTTGTAAGGGGTAAGACAGTGTTTGTTTTACCTAATGAAGTTCAGTATACCTTTAAAAAATCAAAATTCCAAACTGTGTTAAGTGCATGAATTGGTCTGGTGTAATAGCTCACACTCATAATCCCAATACTTGGGAGGCTACTACAGGAGAATCGCAGGTTTGAGACCAGCACATGATAACTTAGAGTGACCCTGTTATAAAATAAAGCTGGAGCCGGGCGTGGTGGCGCACACTTGTAATCCCAGCATTCGGGAGGCTGAGACCGGAGGATCCGGGTTCACGGCCAGCCTCAGCTACCTAGTGAGGCCCTCCGCAACTTAGACTCGGTTTCAAAATAAAGAATAAAAAAATAGGGCTGGGGGTATAGCCGGAGGTAGAATGCCTCTGAGTTCAATCCCCAGTACCGCAATAAATAAATAAATAAATAAATAAATAAATAAATAAATAAAGCTGGAGTGTAGCTCAGAGTTAGAAAGCCCCGGGTCAATCTCCAGCACCACACACACACACACACACAATGTAAAGATGTTCATCTTTGCAAAACACAATCTTTCCAACTAGGTATATATAGTTGTTATACCATGCATACTTTTAGTTTTTTATACCTCTCAGTTAAAGTTTATAGGTCTGATTTTAATTTCTTACCAATGTTTTACTTAAAAGGACTCAGGTAAATTTAAAAAGTTGAAAGAATTTTATAGTGAATTCTTGTAGAGATCTTAACACTTTACTTGCTTTATCACCTACCTGTCCATCTACCCAGCTAACCATCTTGATGCAGTTTATGTGCTTTAATTGCATACATATACCCCATATATACAAAATATACATATTTCAAAATGCATATCATTAAATAGAGTTCAATATTTCTTTAGCTTTTTTCCTTAGTGGTAAAATGTATATGCAATGAAAGGCACAAATCTTAACTGTACTTTTGCTGAGTTTTGACAAATACATACACCTGTACTCCCAAATCTCTATCAAGATATAAATATTGTATCATTCCAGAAAATTCCTTCCTATTCCTTCCTGTTGATGCCTGTCTATCCCCCTAGATCAAACACTATTATAAATGTTTTCCATTACAAATTAGTTTTGTCTATTTTAGAACTACATACACCTGGAACCACACAGTGTATACTCATGGATAGCTTTTTCTACTAACAAAATATTTTGAGATTCATCCATGTTGTTGTGCATTCAATAATTTGTTCCTTTTTATTGCTGAATAGTATTCCATTACATGAATATACCATAATTTGTTTATCCGTTTCCCTATTGACTGTTTCCAGTCTTGATTATTAGGTATTTGATTATTTTAATCTTTTGATTATTATTAATCTTATTAGGGACAATCTTGTACAAACCTTTTTTGTGAACAAATACCTTCAGTTTTCTTGGATAATTACCTGGAATTGAAATTGTTTGGTCACAGAATAGATATGTGTTTAGATTCATGAAAACCTGTTGGAATTTTGCCAAACTTCCACCAATAATGTATGAATGTACCAGTTGTTCCACACTGTTGACAACATTTGAGATTGTCAGTCTTTCATTTTAGACCTTCTGAAGAGTGTGTAAGTACGCAAATTGTGGTTTAAATTTCCCTGGTGATACTAAGTACTTTTAAACATGGTCACTGGCCAAGTGTGTATCTTCTTTCATGAAATGCTTATCCAACTATTCTGTCCATCCTACTGGGGTTTTACCCTTTTCCTTGTAGTTCTTTGTATATATCCTGGACACTAGCCTGTTGTTAAATATCTGGGTTGTTTGTTTGTTTGTTTTTTCAGTTTTTAGGTTGCCTGCTTGTTTTCTTAACCGTGTCTGTTTATGATCAGAAATTTCAAACATTGATAAATTTTAATTTATTGGTTGTTCTGTGTGTGTGTGTGTGTGTGTGTGTGTGTGTGTGTGTGGTACTAGGGATTGAACTCAGGGGCATTCTACCTCCAAGCTATACCCCCAACCCTATTTTTTATTCTTTTTATTTTTGAAACAGGGTCTCACTAAGTTGCAGAGTGCCTCACTAGGTAGCTGAGGCTGGCCACAAACCAGGATCTGGGATTATAAGCGTGCGCCACCACACCCGGCTATTGGTTGTTCTTTGATGAGCCTCATCCAAGAAAACTTTGCCTATCCCTAAGTCATGAAGATATCCTCCTGCTTTCTGCTGAAAACTTTATCTTTTGTGTACTGTATAAAGGTAGGAGTTGAAGTCCTTCAGTGAAAGACTGTCTTTTCTCCATTGAATTGCTTTGTGCCAGTCAAAATCCATTGACCAGCCAGGCATGGTGGCGCATGCCTGTAATCTCAGTCCTTGGGAGGCTGAGACAGGAGGATTGCAGGTTCAAGGCCAGAATCAGCAATTTAGTGAGACCCTCAGCAATTTATCCAGACCCTGATTAAAGAAAAATAGAGATGGGAGATAGGGGTGTAGCTTGAATGTAGAACCCCCCAAATTCAACCACCAGTGTTCCCCCCAAAAAAGAAAAGAAAGTCCATTGATCAGTTGACCCTAACTTTGAGCTTTCTGTTCTGACCCGTTAGTTGATCTTTAAGGCAGGACCACACCATCTTGATGGTTAAAGCTTTAAAATGAATATTAAAGTCTGACAGTGTAAGTCCTCCAACTTTGCTCTTCTTTACCAAGATTGGTTTTGATAGTTTAGGTGCTTTCCATCTCTACATAAACATTAGAGTCAGTGTCTTAATTTAAGTAAAAGGACTTCTGGACCTTCTGTTACAATTATGTTGAATCTCTTGGTCAACTGGGGGAGAATTAACATTTTAACAACATTGTGTCTTCCCATCCACTGATTTTGGTCTTCTGTGATTATTCTCAGCACTCAGTTTTAAGCAGAGAAGTCTTATACATATTCCATTAAATTTAATGCTCAGTTTTGCTTTTGTTCTTAACACTACGCAAAAGGATTTTTAAATTTCACTTCCCCATCATTTTTTTGCTAGTATGTAAATAATAAAATCGATTTTGTATACCTACTTTATGAGCTTGCTAAACTCACAAGTCCTAGTAGTTGTTTGGTAGTAGTTGATTTCCTAAGGTCCTCCACATAAACAATCATCATACCAGCAAAAAGTACAATTTTATCACTTCTTTTCTATCTGTATGTATTTTTTTTTTCCTTTTTGCAATGGCTAGAATCTTGGTACACACAGTGTTGAACAGGAATGATGGAAGAGGGCATCCTTGCCTTGCCCCAGTCTTAGAAAGTGTTTGATATTTCACCATTAAATGTAATGTTTGCTATAGCTTTTTAACCAAGAGCCTTTATCAGATTGGGAATCTTCCCTTTCTTTCAATTGATGCATTGTAATCGTACATCATGATAAAGTTCAGGGTGATAGAGACATACATGCACACAGCACTCGGTGAGCCTCCCCCCAACTCACACCCGCTCCTTCACCCTCCCCGGGTGGGACATTGGGATTAGTACTGATAATTTTGGGGTAGGTACATCGTGTCCATTAAATTGTTTCCTTCATTGAGTCTCCTTCCCCGGCCCTCCTCCCTCCCTGAGAATCTTCCCTTTTATTCCTGGGTTGCTGAGCCTCCATCATGAACGGATGCCCATTTTTATCAAGTGTCTTTTCTCCTTAATACACTTTTTTTCTTGTTAGTTCCATTAATGTGATGCATTATGCTGTTAGATTTTCAAATGTCAACACAACTTTGCATTTCTTGGAGAAGTCCTACTTGGCCATGATGTGCTATCCTTTTTATATATTACTGAATTTGACTTGCTTATGTTTTGTTTAGGATTCTAAATCTAAGTCCCTGCAGGATTTTTTTTTTTTTTTTGCCACTAATTCACTTACTTTCTTTTATTTTGGAGGTAGGAGGAAACATTTATTAGATATTAATAGTATGGTTTCATAAATAAGTGCAATAAAACAAGTCAGGAAGTGTTTGCTCATCCTTTATTTTTTTAAAAAAAGTTTGGAAAAGATCAGTGTTATTTCTTCCTTAAATATTAAGAGCATCACCAATGAAAATATCTAGGCCTGGAATTTTCTTCGGGGAAATTTTTCTTGACTTCTTCTTTGACTGTAGGGAATCTGGTATTTCTTTATTTGGGTATTGGGGAAGGAGTTTATTTTAAATTTTTTATTTTTAACCATTTATCTAATAGAGCTCTGATCTACAGAGGTGGAATCTTTTCTGGCTCCTACAGCCCAATTCTCTCTCTTTTTTTTTTTTTTTTTTTTTTTTTTTTTTTTTTTTTGCGGTACTGGGGATTGAACTCAGGGGCATTCTACCTCCAAGCTATACCCCCAGCCCTATTTTTTATTCTTTATTTTGAAACCGGGTCTTGCTAAGTTGTGGAGTACCTCACTAGGTAGCTGAGGCTGGCCGCGAACCCGGATCCTCTGGTCTCAGCCTCCCGAATGCTGGGATTACAAGTGTGTGCCACCACGCCCGGCTTTCCTACAGCCCAATTCTCTGACATTCCCAATCGACAGAATACATGACAACCTGTAGTTTCCAGCTACTCAGTCTGTCTTTGTGTCTGTCCCCATCTACACAACTGTCTCCATGGTATCCCTTCCTCCCAGGATCCATGTAGGACAGCCCCAACTTTCTATCTTGTCATTTCATTTTTTAACAGTATGATTCTCCTAAGCCGGGCTTGGTGGTGCACACTTGTAATCCCAGTACTTGAGAGGCTGAAACAGGAGGATTGCATGTTTGCAGACAGCCTCAGCCACTTATTGAGGCCCTCCGCAGCTTAGTGAGACCCTATTTCAAGATAAAGAATAAAAAGTCAGGCTGGGGGGATGTGGCTCAGTGGTAGAATGCTCCTGTGTTCAATCCTCAGTACCAAAAAATAAATATATATGATTCCCCTCATAATAGCCAATACTATGGAACCAGCCTAGGTGTTCATCAACAAATGGATATATTACAAAATTATGGGATATATATACACAATGGAATTCAACCCAGCCATAAAGAAGAACCAAATCATGTCTTTTGTAGGGAAATGGATGGAACTGGAGAACAGTATGCTGAGATTAGTCAGAAACAAAAAGTGAAAGGTCAGATGTTTTCCTGCATATGAGGAAGCTGGGGAGAAATTGGGATACAGGAGGGACTCTAGACAAAGGAGGAGAAACCCTAGTGGAGTGTCCTAAGGCAGGGAGGCAGGTGAGAGGAGAGAGACTTGATGAAGGAAACACATCACGGAACATGATGTATATACACAAATTTATCAATGCCAATCTAAACAGCGTGCATGAGGGGATGAGGGAGCGGGGTGGGAGCTGCGGGCAGGCTCACTGAGTACCGTGTGCATGTATGTCTATAACTCTGAACTACATCATGTTGCATGATTCCAGTGCACCAATAATAATGAAAACTAAAAAAAGAAAAATATATGACCCTCCAAATATATGTGAGCACAGCAAAACTTGGCCACCTTCAAAAGCAATCCTCACTGGCTTGAGAGACGGCCAAGCAATTTTTTAATTGCTGCAGAGGCTGTGTCGCCAAGCCAAAAGAGAGAAAGAATATCTCCACTTTTATGATGGTGGGCTGTGCCATTTCTATGTCTTCATTAGAGAGGTTAATTGGAAATCAAGAGAGGCTGTGTTGGGGCCAGTTACAACTAGCCAGATGCCATTTTTAACTGGAATGTATCCAGATGATTTCTTTGAAAACCTACGGTCCTTTGATCTACAGGCACGCTGCGGGCTGGCACCATGGAAGTGACTGGCACATGGTACATGTTCAGCACGTAGTCATTCACTTTTCCCTACCTGCTGTTGGCATTCTTCTCCAGTAATTTCCTACATATACTTACCTGGGCCAATTGTTATTTTGAAAAAAATCGTGCATGTGTCCACAGTGCAAATGGAAACCAGATGATCGTGTCCCTGGCTGCATTCAGAAGTGAGGGATTCCCTTCAAGCACGAAAAGGAGCTGACAATAATGGACTCAGGGTTCCAAAGTCTTCCTTAACTCAGCTGCATTCCTGGTTACTACAAAATTTTTCTAAGATCCTGGACGCACCAGGCCACCTCAGCCTACTCGGTTGCTTTTGACTCAAGTAATCAAGGTTTCATCAAATGAAACCTTGGATGTGAGATGTCTGTTGAGGAAGGAAAAAGCACCATCTCTTAACTGCTGCAAAAAATAATGCATGCATTTGTACACTTACCGGCTTTCCAAAGATCAGACGTGAGAGTAGTCACTGCGCATGGAGGCATATGCCTACAATTCCAGTACTTGGGAGGCAGAGACAGGAAGATCAAAGGTTCAAAGCCAACCTCTGCAACTTAGCTAGGCTCTCAGCAAATTAAAAATAAAAATAGGTCTAGGATGTAGTTTGCAGGTAGAATGCCCCTGGGTTCAATCTCCAGTACCACACACACACACACACACACACACACACACACACACACACACAAATGAGTATTCTAACAAGACCCAATTTAAAGGAGTCTTAATAACTAAAGTGTTTTGGTGATCCCATTTCATTGACTAGTTCATTCACTCGTTCATTCAGTTTGCTCCACATGTATCTAATATGTCTATCAAGTGAGTGACTTCTAAGTCCCTCGTTACATGTCAAACTCAGGAAAATGCTGGCCCCCCAACTAGAACGCAAGCTTCATGAAGATGGGGCTTTACTGATCTTTAGCACCATGGGATCCCCAGCATATAGAACAAAGCCTGGTACTTAGAAGATGCTCAGTGGTATGGATCACAGGTTCAAGGTCAGCCTCAGCAATTTAGCGAGACCCTGTTTCAAAATAAAATAGGGTTGGGGTGTAGCTCAGAGGTAGGATGCCCCTGGGTTCAATCCTTAGTAACACCTACACAAAATAAAAAAGAAAAATAAAGAATAGTCTAGTTGCGTTGAACACCTCAAGGAGAGACCACCTGCAGCCACCATTCATTAAGAGTTGTATCTGCTCTGATGATGTAGATACACTGGCCAAAAAAAATAAGAATGCATTTGTCTGAAAAACATACAATTTAAATCATAATCATCCAAAATCTGAGAAATGTATTTGCTATAGGAATGTAGAGCGCTGATGAACAGGATTCTGTAAGAGAAGCATCTGCTTGGGTTGGCCCACTTTTGGTCCCAGAATGTTGACTTAATTAATTAGGCCCAACAAAGAGAGGTATTTAAACACTGTTGACCCTCTTTCTTTCTTTCTTTCTTTCTTTCTTTCTTTCTTTCTTTCTTTCTTTCTTTCTTTCCTTCTTTCTTTCTTTCCTGTCTCTTCTGGATGATTTTAACTCCCTGGTGGATATAAACAGGAGTAGGGCACTGAATCAAAGGAAATGTATGCCACAGTTGATGGGAACCAACACAGTTCTCCAAAATCACCAAAGGAATAACTTCACCTTCTTCAGGTGCAGGGTGTTTTTCTACAATGTGTTGTTGTTGTTTGGTTGCTTGCTTGGCTGGTTGTTTGGTTGGTTAAATTTGTGGTGTGTGTGTGTGTGTGTGTGTGTGTTTACCAGAGACTGAACCCAGGGGCATTCCAAGCTACACCCCAGCCCTATTTTTTATTTTTATTTTTGACACAGGATCTCGCTACTTGCTGAGGCAGTCTCACTACTTGCTGAGGCTGTCCTTGAACCTACTATCCTCCTGTCTCAGCCTCCCAAGTACTGGGATTACAGGCATGCATCACCACACCTGACTTACAATGTGCTTTCTTGTAGGAAAAATGAGACATTGAGACTCCGAGAACTCTTGGTTCATTTAGCCTTGTAAAACCACACCAAAGGGGAAACTGATATTCACTATTGTATCCCCTGTGCAATAAAAAAAAAAAATAGGCAATGACTAAATGAACCAATGAACAAAGCAATGACTGGGGCGCTGCTCAATGAGTACAGGCTCAATAATTCTCTTAGTGATCCACAACTGGAGCCATTTTCTGCAGGAACTCAGAATAAACTGTTTCCAAGAGTCTGACTCCAGACTCCAGTTTTTCTCTCTTGGGGTCACCACAGAGTCTGTACAATTCCTTGCTTTTTATCAAATCTCTTTACCTCTCCCTCTGCCTTATTGACCACAATAGGGTCACCTTGTTCACTAAGTTGTGGTCATCTAGTTCCATCTCATAAACTCTGTTTCTTCTAACTACTGTGCGACATAAAACATAGTTCTATACGTGCATGCCCATTTATGGATCTCTTCTAGAAAGGTGTGTTTCCCTTGTGTGTAATTTATTCTAATAATTTCTCCCTGTTGACATACAATAAAATCTTTTCCTGATCAGTATCATCTGTTATATAAAACAATAAAAGATAAAGTGCTTTCCTTCTGTCTATAAACACTGCTTGTTGACAATGGCTGAGACCACCCGCTTCTCCACATTCCAAATCCCCAGGGTTGGCAGTGCTTGGGCTCTGTGACTCCTCCCACTTGCTCACAGCTGGTTGGAAGATAAGTCAAGCCTACTTCAAACCAGGCCAATCATGTCTCTCCTGGGAATGTGGCGCTGCTGCACACTCTAAGCTGGGGATCTGATTGGATCACCCAACATTTGGCCAGAGAAGCAGAAAAGACTGGCCTGCAGGAACTGCAGGAAGAGGAAGGGAAGAGGCAGGCACATACCTTGGATCAGAGATAAGGACAGAAAGAGCGCTCCCCAGGTCCCAGAATACTCCATATCACAAGCCAGGCCTCCCAAGCCCTTGAGATCAGTCCTCCAATCAGGACAGCTTAAGCTAATACAAGGAAAGTTTCTGTCCTTTACAACTGAAGAACCCAAACAATGATGGGATAGCTCCATGCCTGGCCTGGACTAGGTGCTTGTTGACCCTTCGTTGACCGAGAACTCCCCATGGGCCAAGCCATATGCTAAGCATCCTACAGTATATAAGCAAGACAGAGTCATAACCATATCAGAACTATATTGCAAGCTTGATAAAATAGGCATGATTACTATCACATTTTAAAACGAGGCTCAAAAAGGTGGAAGTATCACCCAAAATCATAGCAGTAACAGCTGGCAGAGCTGGATTAAAAAGCAGGTCTCAAGTCAGGCATGGTGGGGCTCACCTGGAATCCTACTACTTGGGAGGCTGAGACAGGAGGATCACAGGTTCGAGGACAGCCTCAGCAAGGTAGTGAGACCTTCAGGAACCTAGCAAGATCCTGTTTCAAAACAAAAAATAAAAAGGGCTAGGGTATAGCTCAGAGGTAGAATGCCCCTGAGTCAAATCCCCAGTACTACAAAAAATAAAAATAAAATAAATAAGCAGGCCTCTCTGATTTCTGAAGTCCCACTCTCCACTGCTGAGCCACATTGTATTCACATACTACTTTAGGAAAAGTGCTGGAGTAGCTGATAGGTTTGCAGGGAACCTCCTGGTACCCCTGGGTCTCTGCTTCTTCCAGCAGCTGACCTCCCTGTCACAGATGAGGTCTCTGCTCCCAGCACAATGGCAAAGCTCAGCCAGTCAGTACCACAGGCCTGGCTGGGAGGAGGACGTTGGTACCATGGAGAGTCCCCTGCCCAGAGTAGCCCAGGGTCACAGGAGCACTCCCCTCCCTGAGCCATTTGATCCAGATGTGGCAGTGACTGGCATCCATGCTTCATTGGATGCAGGCTGTGGTCAGGGGTCAGGGTGAAAGCCGGTGGTTCACGTGGCTGCCTCTGGACTTCCCAGGGGGATAGGAAAGGCACACAGCTGAGCGGAGGAGAGGCAGAGGCTCTCCCTCTGAGCACAGGAGTACTCGGATCTGAGGCTTCCACTCAGTCTAGTGCCAGGGAGGAAAACACATGGAAATGTGCACAAATAATTTAGTCCTTCGAAGGACAGACCACCCAGCCATTAGAGCCACGAATGACGAAGCAAAGACAGAACTTCCAGGAACACCATTCCCAAATAGGCTTATCAAAGTTTTCTGAGTCATTTACAACGATTGTATATTGTCAGAATAAAACAATGACCTTTAAAAAAAGAAAAAGAAAAACTCGACGTGCAGAAAGGAAAGGATCATCTACCTCTGTCATCCAATGTGGTAGCCACACTGCTGCCTACCCGTGGCTCTTAAGCACCCGACATGAGATTAATCAAAGTTAGTGCGCTATTAGTGTAAAATACACATCTGATTCCAAAGACTTAGTATGGAAAAAGTGATGCAAAATAATTTGGTAATAATGTCTCATGTAGGTGGCATGTTAAATGATATTATTTTAGATTTACTGAATTCAACAAAATACACCATTAAAATTAATTTATTTTTAACTTTGTAATGTAGCTACTAGAAACTTTAAATTACATCTATGGCTCATAAACTCACTCTTTCTTTCTTCCTTTCTTTCTTTCTTTCTTTCTTTCTTTCTTTCTTTCTTTCTTTCTCTTTCTTTAATGTGGTACTAGGGATTGAAACCTGGAACATTCTACCTCTGAGCTACACCACCAGCCCTATTTTATTTTTTATTTCGAAACAAGGTCTCACTAAGTTGCAGAGAACCTTGATCAGTTGTTGAGGCTGTCCTCAAACCTACAATCCTCCTGTCTCAGCCTCCCAAGTACTGGGATTACAAGCATGCACCATCATGTCTGACTCATAGACTATTTCTGTTCGACAGCTCTGCTCTAGACAATTAAAATGTGGCATAGTAGGTAAAGTTCTTGGCATGTGTGTTAGTTTGGTAGGGCTGTAATAGCCAAGTTCCACATAGTGAATGACTTAATTTTTATGTGTGATGAAGGGATTGAACCCACTATTCTATCACTGAGCTACACCGCCAACCCTTATTATTTTTTATCTTGAAACAGGATCTCGCTAAGTTGCTGAGGGTCTCACTAAGTTGCTGATGCTGGCCTCAAACCTGTGATCCTCCTATCTCAGCCTCCCAAATGCTGGAATTATAGGTATGCGCTACTATGCCCGGCTTACTGTGTGACTTAAATGATCGAAAATATTTCTCACAGCTCTGAAGGCTGGAAGTCTGAGATCAATAGGTCAGTGAGGCTGGTCTCTGAGGCTTCTCCTCTTGGCTTGCAGGTGACCTTCCTCCCAAGCATCTTCACACGGGCTCCCTCTGTGTATGTGTTCTTTCTATCAGGACACCAAGCACAAGCATATTGAATCAGCACTCACTTCAACCTTCAACATCTCTCTTTTTTTTTTTTTTTCTTTTGCGGTACCAGGGATGGAACCTGGGGGCCATTCTACCTCTGAGCTACAGCCCCATTCTTTATTTTGAAACAGGGTCTCACTAAGTTGCAGAGGGCCTCACTAAGCAGCTGAGGCTGGCTGTGAACCCGGATCCTCCGGTCTCAGCCTCCCGAATGCTGGGATTACAAGTGTGCGCCACCACACCCAGCTCTCAACATCTCATTTTAATTCAGTTACCTCCCTAGGGACTGGCGGTTAGGACTTGAACATACGAATTGAGAGAGACGCAGTCCAGCCCATCACAGCCTGGCATGGTCCTGGACTGCAAATCTGTGTTCAACATTTGCTAGATACATGGTCTCCAGCCAGGGCTTTCCCTTCTCTTTGCCTGAAATTTCTTGCCTTTAAAACAGGGATTATTCATTCATTCCACAAACAAATTTCTCCTACGTAATAAAGATTGTGCTGGGAACTTGAACACAACAAATACGAGCAGAGCCTGAATACACCTGATCCAAGAAGTAGAGAAGTCATTTGCAATGTGATGGAAAAAGTGTATGGAATTACAGCTTTAGCATGAAAAAGCAAAACTCCAGAGGGCTTTGAGAACGTTTCTGACGATACAGAGATACAGATTGCACGGTGCAAGGCCCCCCTTTTTGAAATAAGTTTTTTTAAATGAAGATTGCGAAAGGAAATAGTTCAAAGAAGGTTACATTCATACAAGTTTTCACTACCAAGCTGAGTAACATGTATGGGGAGGGAAAAAGGGGAAGGGGGCACAGGTGTACAGAGTGAGGTACACCAAGCGATGTGTGTTTGTATCAGATTCAATCTCATTATGATGTGTAATTACATTCCACTAATAAAAGTATAAAAATAATAATTTAAATGTGAATTGAAAAAATCCAAATTAAGTAAGAATTTTATTATATTTGTCAGTTTCACCCATCAAACTGACAAATATAATAAAAATGCTAATACCTAGTTTTTGCTAGGATGTAGAGGGGAAAATGAATTTTTATAACTTATGCTGGGAGTCTAAACCTTCTGAATTTCTTAACAGGTATAGCATTCTTTTCTTGTTTGTTTGTTTTCTTGTTTGTTTGTTTGTTTGTTTTTGTGGTACTGGGGATTGAACCAAGGGGCATTCTACCTCTGAGCTATACCCTAGTCCTAGTTCTCCTTTATTTTGAAACAGTGTCTTACTAATTTGTAGAGGACCTTACTAAGTTGCTGAGGCTGACTGTGAACCTGAGATACTCCTGTCTCAGCCTCCTAAATACTGGGATTCCAGGCATGCATCACCATGCCCAGCTCGGGTATAAAAATCTTGAGAGGTACATAGCCTTTGGGCAATTAACTCTACTTCTCAAATTTATGCTAAGAAAGTATCAGAGATAGAAATGATATAAATACTTACATTCAAGTTTATTCATTATAACATTGTTTGTAAAAGCAGTAAATTAGAAACACCATACCCTAAGAGTGGATTAGTTAAATGCATGTTGATACATTGACAGAAATGGAATGGAAAAGCATAAACCTGAGGATTAATATTATAACTAATAATCTGAGAAAATACTCATGATAAAAACGGTTAGCGGAAAAAGTATGAGACAATTATTCAATTTGATCCTAAATTACTTTAAAAACATATGGGCAGAGAAAAAAGATTGGAAGTTAAATGCTATTGGTGGTTATTTCTGGGTGGTTGTTGCTGAGATTATAGCTATTTTGCCCTCCCAACATACACACACACACACACACACACACACACACACACACACACACACACTTAAGAAAACATTAAAAAATATCTAGTCTTTTTGTAATCAGGAATAGAAAACAGACTTCTAAATAGGACTAAAGGTTTTGAATTTCTAATGGTCCACCAGGGGTTATCATTTGTCATTCTTTAGACAAAAAATGCCTGCACTTAGTCTCACTTAGTAAGTCTCTCTCTCTCTCTCTCTCTCTCTCTCTCTCTCTCTCTCTCTCTCTCTCTCTCTCTCTCTCTCTCTCTCTCTCTCACACACACACACACACACACACACACACACACACTTCTGACCCTATTCACTTCAAAGTTGGTTTCTCCACCATACTCTGGGCACTGCAGGACACGTTCATGTCGTGACACAGCATCTAACCACAAACCTTTGTGTCACAACATACCCCTGTCACATATGAGCTGCCACAGTAGATGGTACCAGTGTTCTTGGAAGCGATTTCCACACCGGGATGACTATCAATTACTTAACTATACATAGACATGACTACAAACGACATAACTATAATCCCAAACTAGTTATATCCCCACTTTAACTTCCTAGCCAGGTCCCCAAGGTCGGGGCCACCAAGACAATACAGAAGAGATGGAGGGATGGAAATGTCAGCACAGACCAGGGAATGGCTCTAACCCAGCAAGTAAACATTCCAGAAACGTGTGACAATGGCGCACCTTGCTAGGGCCCCTAGAGAGGGCTGTGCAATGAGCCAGGGGTGGCTGCGCAGTGAGGCGTCCTGGGGACGGGCACAGTGTGCATCTCGGGAAACTGGGGAGGACCAGGCCATGGGGGCTTTGAAAGTCAGATGATGGCGTCTGCCTTCAGCTTGCAGGCAGAGGCAAGCCAGTCATGACAGCTTGTCTTCTTACAGCAAGCATGGCTTTGTTTCAGTGGGAAAATTCTGGCCACAATGGAAAGGGTAGTCTGCCGAGTGGGGGAGCCTACTGTTTGTTTTAGTTCCTTCCTTTAACTCACAGCATTTATTATGCAATCCCTTTCCCCCACACAAGAAAACTTAACTTTTTTTCTTTTTTTGCCAGGCATGGTGGTGCAAGCCTGTAATCCCAGTTTTTTGGAGGCTGAGACCGGAGAATCACAGATTCGAGGCCAGCCTTAACTTAGCGAGACTGTCAGCAACCCGGTGAGACCCTGTTTCAAAATAAAATAGGGCTGGGGGTATAGCTTGGAGGTATAATGCCTCTAAGTTCAAACTAAAAGAA